>ONZH01008702.1:0-38242 GCA_900303285.1 Rhinella marina
CGGAGGTTTTTCGGTTATGCATTTTCGTTTTGCGCTCCCTGCCTTCAAACAGCCATAACTCTTTTATTTTTTCTGTTCACATAGCTGTATGAGGGCTTGTTTTTTGGCGGGACAAGTTGTACTTTCCAACGCCACCATTTAATATTGCATATGGTGTAGTGGGAAGCGGGAAAAAAATTCCAAACCGGGTGAAATTGCAAAGAAAATGCTATTCCGCTACAGTTCTACGGGTTTCTTATTTACAGCGTTCGATGTGCATTAAAACTGATCTGTTACTTTCATTCTACTGGTCAGTATGAATCCGGCAATACCTAATATGTATAGTTTTTCCTGCATTTTCATAGTGATAAAATAATTAGAAAGTTGCCCTTTTTTTTTTTTTTCCTTGTCAAATTTTGACCCCTATAACTTTTTGGTATTTATGTGTACAGAGCTGTATGGGGGCTCATTTTTTGCGGGACGATCTGAAGTTTTTATTGATACCATTCTGGGGTGTGTATGACTTTTTGATCACTTTTTATTTAATTTTTTTTAGTACGGGAGTTTTCGATCACGGTGATACCCATGATGTCTATATTTATTGTTATTTAGGTATTTATTTTTTAATTATACGGAAAGGGGGGTGATTTGAACTTTTATATCTTTTTTATTTTTTATATATTTTTTTAAAAAAAATTTTAAATTTTTTTTTTTACTATTTGAAAGCTCAAATATGGGCTTATATATTGTGGCTTTTTTTTTTCTTTATGAGCAATCAGGGATTTTATAGACTCAGAAATCCAAGAATTGCTCATTTCTTATCCTGGCCTGCCATCTAGTGGCCAGAATAAGAATTGCACTTTGAAAACTGTAATCCTCACCAGCGAGGATTACAGTTTTCATATGGTGTACAGACACCCCGATTGGCCACACGGGGTGTCTGTACACCACCCGGAAGCGAATGCTTCCGGGTTGAGACGCAACTAGATGCCGTGATCACGCGTGATCACGGCTTCTAAACTCCCAGGAAGACGCCGCCGATGGCGGTAAGTAGCGGCAAGTCTCTGCTGTTAGAAACAGCAGAGACTTGCCGGCCATGACGCCCGCCGTACTTGCGAGCGGGCGCCATGTGCCCACATCGCCCCAGCGCCGTACATGTACGGCGCTGGGCGCGAAGGGGTTAAATGTATTTGCATGTCCGCATCAGCCTCATTGCGGTTTCAATATATGTGACTATAATTATTACTTAACTACTTGTACTATTGAGGGGGCTGTATATGTGAGATGGGCCATACTTGGTATACCTTCTTTGTACTCCCTATCCTATTTTAATTATGTATTTAATTATGTATTTATTTATTATATGTATCAATAAAAAGTATTTTTGAGCTATTTGGATTCATCGTTGCTCTTTGTAGGTTCCATATATTTCTGAGTCCTGCTCAGTGTTAGGGGGTTAACCATTTTATGTTGATATTGCTTGGTGTGTGGTTCCAATGTGTAATCTATCTTTGTTGATCACCAGTTTATAGGAGGTTTCTTGGAGTGTGATGCATCTTGACGGACCACAGCATTTCGCATATACTTCTCTTATGTCCTCAGAGGACAATGTAATTTTCAGCTCTTTTTCCCATGCATCTATATACGGTAACCGTGTCAAATGAGGAGGTGATAGTAGTGCTGAGTACAGCTTAGAGATCAATTTTGGTATCACAGAATGCTGAGCAGCAAGTTTCTCTAGCCAAGAGAGCTCCTTACTTAAATTCTCTTTGTAAGAACGGTGAAACTGGTGAGCAGATGTGAATATGTGAGAAAGTCTAGATGGGCACCAGGTATCATCTCCTGTAGGTGGAAAAGACCTGGAAAAGAACCATCTTCAAGTATATCCCCTAAATATTTGCTGTTAAGTACCTTTTGAGTAGAATACCACAATCTATTATATAGGCACTGGAGTCCCAATAAGTCTCCCAATTTCAATAATGGAGAGGGATGTGGCCATAGCTCTGGTGCTTGTGGAAAGTTCTTCCAGAACAATAGGGGTCCTTTAGTTAGATTAGATAGAGGCGACGGGAGCCGATGTCCAAGTCTCACCCATATCAAGGCTTGCGTAAGAGACACATCCGCAACTGCCATCTCAATAGGGACATATAATTTCGTAGAGGTAACCTTGTACCAATCCAATATCCTCTGGAGTTGTAGCGCCCCATATAGTTTCTCCAAATCAGAAAGGCCTACTCCCCCCTTGTCTTTGGGTTTAATTAACGTGTTGTAGGCTATTCGATACATGCCTTTGTTCCAGATGTATTTAATAAAAACACTACGTAGTTTTGTAAAAAGAAGCGAGGAAGAAATATAGGCGAGACCTGTAACATATATATTTTCGGTACTATTAGCATTTTCAGGAGATTGACCCTTCCTAACCATGAGATGAACGGAATTTTCCATTCCTTGATTTGTTGTTCAATGGAAGTTATTAGGGGGGCGTAATTGAGTGAGTACCACTGATCAGGAGATGGTGACAGTTGAACCCCTAGGTAGGGGATAGACACAGATGACCAGGTGAATGGAGACTTAGTCTTAGCCTCTTCCACTATTCTGGGTGGGCACGTGATATTCAAAGCCTGAGATTTGGTAGGATTTATCTTAAAATTGGAAAGTGTTTGGAATGAATGAAGTATGCGGATTAGATGTCAGTATTAAAAGATCATCAGCGAAGGCTGCTGTTAAATGTCTCCTACCCCCTACCATAATGCCTTTAATCTCTGGGTGCTGCCTGATATGTTGTACTAGAGTTTCCATAGATAAAACAAACAGGAGCGGGGATAAAGGGCAGCCCTGTCTCGTGCCGTTGTATCTATGAAACGAGGAGGAAAGAGTCCCATTAACCCTTATAGAGGCAGATGGCGATGTGTATAGTGCCATGACAGCTTTCACAAAGCTGCTGGGGAGCCCGAATCTATGTAAGGTCAATTCCATAAAGCCCCAGTCTATTCTATCAAAAGCCTTTTCGGCATCAGTAGACAATAAGGCTAGAGGTATTTGTTTTGTCTTTGCATAGTGAATGAGGTTAAGGACTCTTAAAGTATTGTCTTTACCTTCTCTACCCTTAATGAATCCTACTTGTTCATTATTAATCAACAGAGGGAGAAGGGGCTGCATACGGTTAGCTAGCACTTTGGCATAGAGTTTGATGTCCGTGTTTAGCAGTGAGATGGGCCGATAACCACCGCATAGTCTTGGGTCCTTTCCTTCTTTTGGTAAAACTGTGATATGGGCCATCAAGGACTGGGCTGGAAAGTCCCTTTCATCGGCAGCAGCAGTAAAGGCCGACAACATATGGGGTAATAGTAAATCAGAGAAAGATTTATAGTAACTGACCGGTAGGCCATCTGGACCGGGGCTCTTTCCAGTAGGGGTGTCCCTCAAGGCTTTTTCTATTTCTTGGACCGTAAAAGGGGATTGGAGAGAGGATAAATCAGTTGAAGAGAGTCGTGGTAATGTCAATGAGTCTAAAAATCTCTCAATAGCTTCTCGCCTGTCTGTGAAGCTGGTAGTATTCCCCTCACTTAAATTATAAAGAGAGGCATAAAATTGTTCAAATTGGGTAGCTATGTCACTAGTGGAGGAGCAAATATTCCCATGAGTATCCTTTATCTCTCGTATAAACAATTGTTCTATCCTCTTTTTGGCCATTAGTGCCATCATGCGTGAACCCTTATTGCCGTGAATGTAAACCTTATGCTTGGTATACATGTATGCCTTAGTTGCTTTCGGGTTAAGAATATGATTTAAGCTCTCCCTCAAGGAAGTAAGTTCTGCCAGGGTCTGAATCGATAAAGATTGTGTATTCTTTTCAATTTAGTAATCCTACCAATCAGGTCATCTATCTCACGCCTCTTCTGCTTCTTCACATAGGAACCTAAAGAAATCAGCTCTCCCCTAACCACTGACTTATGTGCCTCCCATACTATTGTGGGAGACAGTTGTGAGGATACATTTTCCTTAAAATATTGTGATATAGCCCGCTCAATCTTTAGTTTATGGGTAGCATTCCTCAAAAGATTATCATTGAGGCGCCACGTGTAGGTCTTGGCCGGGAGGGAGTCTATCAAGGTTACCAGAGTTAAAGGTGCATGGTCAGAGATTCACAATGTAAAAGGGGATATTAATTATTGGTATTTTGGGATGTACCAATAATTAATATTCATAAATAAGCGTAAACCCGCTTCCGCTAGTTCCGCCTATAGATAGCCGCCCTCCCCAACCTAATCTATATTACTGTCCCTAGGAAAGCAAAGGGTTAACTTACAACAGGGGATAATTATGGTATTGGCAGGGAAGGGGTTAATGGTATAGGGTTGTTCAGGGGTACCACAGGGCCAGGGTACCACAGGGAGCAGGGATTTAGGAGGGGTTGTTGGTGGCAGGGCAGGAGAAAGAAGGGGTTAATCATTGGTGGTTCAGGGGGTCAGGGTTACTCAGCCAATCCCAACGTGCTATGACGTCACCGCGCCGGCCCGCGCTGTTTCCTGGATCTCTTTGATCCTCCGCCTGGGGAGCGCTTTGTATCTCCGGCGCTTGTAATTACAAGCGCCGGAGGTACGCGCCGGACAGAGACAGGGAAACCTATTGTTTCCCTGTCCTGTTAATTGCCCCCAGCAGCGCTGAGGGTAATTAACAGAAGGGACAGAAGATCCCATGTCTCCAGCTATCCCCAGCAGATGGGCCATTGTCCATCTGCTGGGGCTATGGGGGGGCACCCTGGCTGTGACATGTATATAGATACATGTACATAACTGGGGATCATGTACATGCATCTATATACTACTGGAGGACATTGGGGGTATATATGAGGAAAGGGGGCAATATATATATATATATATATATATATATATATAAAAAAGGGGACATTATATAAAGGGGGCAGTATTATATAAAAAAGGGGCATCATTATATAAAGGGGGCATACATGTATATGGGGCCTAAACAGGGGGACATTATATAAAGGGGCAATTATATAAATATATATATAGACATAGGTGCATGTTAATGGGGGCACATGCACACATATCTATATATATACATACAGTTAGAGCACCTGGTGGATATCCACATCCACCAGGGCTTTAGGCCCATGTAGCCATGGGGCCACAGGCCCTAAATTTGGGGCCACCCATATATGCATATACATATGGGTATATGCATATATTGTAGGCGGCACCCACACTTCCTTCTACAATCCTCCTGTTGTCGGGAACACGACAAATTTTTGGGGGAAGTGTGGAGATCTATCTGCCTCCTCCCCCCACACAATGGATACCAATTCAGGATGGACTGAAGAATGATCCGGTCCTTAGGTACTGAGACATCACCCCTCGTGGTTACGCGACCTCTTCCCTGCCCTTCACCGTAACCTGACGTCTCTGTCCACAGATCAAACTATCCTCGTCTTCTCTCGGTATCCTGCACCAGCGTCTCCCTCAGTCGTCTTGGCACACCACTGTCTCTAAGCTTCCGCTACTCCCACAGTCTTCTTCAATTGGTCGGACTTCAGGGATGGCTTCACCCTCACATCTGGGTAGTGATGGCCTTTAAGCCTCGGCTCTTCCCACTGTCGTCTTTTGTTGATTGGACTCTGGGATGGCTCTACTCGCGATCTTCATGTAGTGTCAGTCTTCCAGTATCAGCTGCTCCCACTGCCTTCTCTGTGTCGATTAGACTCTGGGACAGCTTCACTCTTCATCTTCTAGGCTGATCCACGTAACACAGGTGGACTGGCCTCCTTTAGTACTTTTCTCCCGACACCTCTTTTCATCTTGCTTGTAGATTCTGTCTTTGAGGAAGTTCTTTCATGGACAGATACGCAGGTCTTTACAAGGCAGGTCAGACTTTATGGAGTGTGAGGTGTCAAAGCACCCAAATTCTAACTGCAGGAATGAACACCGCACTAACTGTCATTCAGTCCATCCCTTATGAACTGTACCATTCATAGGGTTGGAGTGGCAAATGTTTTAAAGAAGGGACCTATCCCTAACGAGCCCTATTCTTTTCCCCACACACATACGGAAAACCACATGTAAACCCATCCCCCTGAATAGCAAATAATATACATCAAATGCATATAATATACTCTACTATGGGGTTTCAGGATGTGATGGTACTACATCCTGAACCCTCATAGGATCAAATGTAGTCCCTGGCTCCAGGACTTCACAGGAGTTATGTCCTGAGCCATCTTCTCCGGTCATCTTAGTGATGTTCTATCTGGTTCTGGGGTGATAGTCCACAAGTCTCTTGCACAGTCCCATCCAGAACCAGACGAACCATCACCGGATTCATCAAAAATAAATGACGTGACCTTTGCTGAACCGTCATTCCCACCAGGACACATCCGTCTTCTTAGTCTATCAATGCTCCAGCCGGATCTTCGTTCTTGTAGACTCCTGAAGATCTCGGAGCCTCTAACAAGAGTTGAGCGGGATCCTCTGGAGCCAAACGATAGTGTCGGGGGGGACCATCCAGTTCCTTCCGTGTCATCCTCTGGGTATTTCCTTATCGTCCTATGGTATTATTCCTAGGATAGAAGAAAATACCCAGCGCTCCTGAGGGATTTCTCCCCTCATGGTGCATTTAGTGGCATACTTCCAGCACCAATAGCCTTGACCCAGGTGTGGAGAAAGGTATTGGGCTGACCTTCATCTAACAGGACCCCTCGTTATCCTAACACTGGTGTAAGAACACCCAACCTTCAGAGGATCCCATCCTCTGCTGCACATCCCTCTGAACCAACAGATAAGGATGGCCACCCTAATAGGTTAGGATCACCGAGGGGAGCTGTGGACGAAGCACCATCTTTTTTCATGATGACACAGCATCACTGTCTTACTCATGTGTTTCCAGTCTGACTTCCCCCTGTTATCCTGTGCTATGGAGGTCAGCAATATCCATGGCAAGGATCTTGCCTTGGCTCTACAGGACTCCACAACACAAAAACACAGGCCACACTCTGTCGTCGACCACCCAGCGACCAATCTCAGTCAGAGCTATGCCGCCTGTCTGGACTAGAAAGTGATTGCACAGTGCAACGTCACACTGATCCGTGTGCCCATATTGCCTGTCCGCAATCCACTCCCTGCCCCGATCAGAGCATAACATAGCCCCACTGAAAACCCTGAGCAGAACAGTGCTACCTGTCTCGATCTGAGGCCCTGGCTGCCCAGAGTAATCATCACACTGCACCGTGTACCGATGTTACCTGCTCGCAAACCAACACCTTCCTCAGTCCACAGTATAGCACTGCTCTACCCATAGTAGACAACAGAATGAACCAAAAACAGATGCGCCCGGACTCATAGCAGGGGATGCAAATGACAAAAATCAGCAAAGCTGAACACACATGTAAACCAGGACTACCGCCATCAACATTGAAACATACAAACAGGTGACGAAAACACAGGACACAGACATACACAGGGAACAAACGATGTAACAAATAGCACAGGGGTATCAAACATTCTCTAACCTATATTGGCCATTTTGACCCCTCAGCACCTGATGAGGCATCCGCTGAGTGGTGACTCTTTTATGGCCAATCTGACTAGTCCCAACTGTACAGTCTGTTACCGGGATTGTCTTACTGGACACATTGCAATGACTTGCACAAGGGCAATTCCTTGCAATGTGTCCTTCATTCCCACACCTAAAACACCTAATTTGTCTTTGTGTCCTATTCTTACCTGACCTGCAGTGTATATATATGACCTAAGCCAGTACATGCAAAACACCTGATGTCCGCCCTGCATGGCTTAGGTCCGTCCACACTGCAGTCGTGCTCCCTTCTCCTATACTGTTCCATTCTCAGGGACGAACTTCTCACAGTATTTCTATTACAACAAATCGTTGGACTCTTTTTTTCTATCTGAACAGGCTCAAATTTAGGTATATTTGGCCTGTTACAGATATCTCTCCCCCCTTTTTGCCCTGAACAGGGCAAAATTTTTGGAGAGTCTGGCCCTGTCTTTACAGAAAAAGAAAGGGCCGGTACCAATTTTGAAAAATTACTGATGACTTGTTGCATGCCAGTCATCAAGCGAGACCTTACAGCAACCTCATCATTTAGTTTGGCGAGAGTCACGGCAGTAGAGGCAGCCCGTTCCTTGAAGGCCTTGATCTCAGCATAGGACTGAGTCAACTGAGCCTCAATTTCCTCCTTTTGCCTCTGCAACTCTACCAACTGTGACTCTATTTTAGCCACTTGCGTCTCTCGGTCAGCAGAAGACTGCACATTCATTGCCAGCTGTGTCCGCAATGCCGAAACCTGCTGCACATTCCTGGCACAGCACTGGCAATGAATGGTCGGAGGAAATGTCTCCGCTGACTGAGAAACTAGCGCAACATGCTCCGGCTTCCAAATGCTATCCTCAAATGTGTGCACAAGTTTGGCTAGCATTTGAAGTCGTTTTGTTGCCTTGTTAAGTACAGTCCATTTGTTCACACAAAGCTTGTCATAACTACATGCTTGTGTTAACAAATCAGACCACAACATTTCTGTGGAAGTGTATGAGGTGGGGAGGATGGGATTGAAGGTGCTATTTTTCGCTAGGTGTAACAGTGTGGAGAAGTCCATACTCACTTTTTTGGAGGTCGCCATCTTCTCTGGAACTGGTCCCAGTTGTCCTTTGGTTGCTGCCTGGAGAAGGTCCTGTAGTATCCGGAACGCCTTCTCCCATCCAGCTGGACTTCTTTGGCTCAGTCCACCGGCGATGGTCCTCTCTTGGTGATAGTATGGGTCTTCTTCCTTGGCTCCCTTGTACGTTGTCTCGTTTTGGGTCGTGTAAATGCAATAAACAAACGTTACAATACAAAAACAAAAGATCTAGGTTCTTTTGCGAAAGATCTTGCACCGTATTTAGTTTTGACTTGAGAAATCGCGTTACCTGTCCGAATTACCAGGCCCTTGGATGCACAGAAACCACTGTCCACATCCCTATTGCCTGGCTAATTCACAGAATACGCGAATTCCCTATGTCGTTGCTAAATACGGATACAAAGTCCACGCAAGGGGCCCTGGCTCGCCAATGTAAAAGGGGATATTAATTATTGGTATTTTGGGATGTACCAATAATTAATATTCATAAATAGGCGTAACCCACTTCTGCAAGTTCCGCCTATTTATATCTATGTAAATCACCTACTGCCTTTCACACGACCTAGAAGGGACTCAAAATACACGTTACAAAACAATAAACACTGCACACTGTATTATAAATAATAACAATATTTATTAATTATTAACAATACAGTACACCAAAACCTAACTACGCTGCACAATCCCGTTTAACTCCAACCACAATACTAACTACACGCACATACACACAGATAGATAGCCGCCCTCCCCAACCTAATCTATATTACTGTCCCTAGGAAAGCAAAGGGTTAACTTACAACAGGGGATAATTATGGTATTGGCAGGGAAGGGGTTAATGGTATAGGGTTGTTCAGGGGTTGCTGCAGGGTAGGGGTTAATTCAAGGGGCAATCAGGGGTTGTGGCAGGGAAGGAGTTAATGGTATATGGTGATCAGGGGTACCACAGGGCCAGGGTACCACAGGGAGCAGGGATTTAGGAGGGGTTGTTGGTGGCAGGGCAGGAGAAAGAAGGGGTTAATCATTGGTGGTTCAGGGGGTCAGGGTTACTCAGCCAATCCCAAGGGGGGGTTTGCTCGTCGTCTAGGGAGATCCTCGCTTGCTCGTTCGTCCAAGGGGGAGATTCTTCTGCTCGTTGTCCAGGGGATGATTCTTCTTTGGGGAGGCACGGCTCAACCTGAAGAGCGCGGCGCGATCGGGTTATTTAAACCCGGTCGCGCTCGCTCCCGTGCTCCCGCGCTGCCGGCTCTATGACGTCACCGCGCCGGCCCGCGCTGTTTCCCGGGCGGAGGATCTCTTTGATCCTCCGCCTGGGGAGCGCTTTGTATCTCCGGCGCTTGTAATTACAAGCGCCGGAGGTACGCGCCGGACAGAGACAGGGAAACCTATTGTTTCCCTGTCCTGTTAATTGCCCCCAGCAGCGCTGAGGGTAATTAACAGAAGGGACAGAAGATCATATCGATCTTCTGTCCCTTTGAAGTATCGGGACTGGACTAATTAGTCCAGTCCCATGTCTCCAGCTATCCCCAGCAGATGGGCCATTGTCCATCTGCTGGGGCTATGGGGGGGGCACCCTGGCTGTGACATGTATATAGATACATGTACATAACTGGGGATCATGTACATGCATCTATATACTACTGGAGGACATTGGGGGTATATATGAGGAAAGGGGGCAATATATATATATAAAAGGGGACATTATATAAAGGGGGCAGTATTATATAAAAAGGGGGCATCATTATATAAAGGGGGCATACATGTATATGGGGCCTAAACAGGGGGACATTATATAAAGGGGCAATTATATAAATATATATATAGACATAGGTGCATGTTAATGGGGGCACATGCACACATATCAATATATATACATACAGTTAGAGCACCTGGTGGATATCCACATCCACCAGGGCTTTAGGCCCATGTAGCCATGGGGCCACAGGCCCTAAATTTGGGACCACCCATATATGCATATACATATGGGTATATGCATATATTGTAGGCGGCACCCACACTTCCTTCTACACCCAAAATACCAATATCAACCCGCTTCAGTGAGGGTAAGCATTGGGAGGAAAGAAATAAATAATCGATCCGCTGATATGACTCATGGGCCTCCGAGTAAAACGAAAATTCCTTATCATTAGGGCGGAATTGTCTCCATACATCCCTTACCATAAGGTCGGAAATGGAGCACTTTAGTGCTCTCAATTTTTTATGCGAGAAATGAAATTTACCAGAGGAGGAATCTAGCAGCGGTTCTAGGGTAACATTGAAGTCACCTCCCAGAATACATATGCCCGCCTGAAAAGTCTTGAGCTTGCTAAGGGCATCAATGAGCCAGGAAACCTGATTTGAGTTAGGAGCATAGAGGCCAGCAATGGTAACTTTAGAATTAGCCAGTGTCCCTTTTAAGAAGAGATACCGTCCCTCCTCATCCACCAAGCTAGAGGTGAAGGTGAAGGGAAGAACCCCTTAAGTGCTATAGTGACACCCCTAGATTTAGAAAGCGAGTAACAGGAGTGATACCACTGGGAAAAGTATGACAATGGTAGGATGGGTACTTTACCCCTCTTGAAATGTGTTTCTTGGAGGATGGCGATGTCTGTGTGAAGAGATCTCAAATGCTGGAAGATACGGGATCGTTTCTGTGGGGTGTTCATCCCTCGCACGTTCCAGGTAGTAACCCTAATGTCAGCCATGATGTACAAAATGCAGAACAATAAATGCAAAGAAACAAAAATGGAAACCTAGTAATGCAAGTAAACAGTGATCTACCCCAGGTATAAGCCACCCTGTGAGCCGATCTATTAATAAGAAACAGATGTGTATTGGGAGGGTCAGAACAGACCTCAGCATACTTGTTAGAGAAATCCTGCCAAGGCTGCCAATAGAAACAAAAAACAGAGAATCGCAGAGAGAGATACTCTAATTACTACTGAACTATGTTAATATAGAGCTCTATCTATCATTGGTAATTGCTGAGAGGGCATAAACAGAGATGAAAATACTAATTAGAGATAAGTAGACATGAGGGCAATAGATCTCACAAAATCACTCAGGAGAAGTTACTGGACGCTTCCTCCCAGCACGGGGTCTTTGGGCTTGCCATGGAGATATAGAAGGCAGTTTAGGCAGGTCAGTAATGTCTACAATCTGCATCCAGGACGGAATATTCGAAGGGTCGAAGTCGAGGTAGTCGCAGAGTGGCAGTATATCGTCGGGGCGTCTGATGTATCTGACAGTCCCTTGAATAGTGCATGCGATCCCAAAAGGAAACAACCAACGATAAGGATATCCCTTGGCTCAGAGGGCATCTGTAACTGGCTTTAACTGTCTCCTTTTGTTAAGGGTTACTGGTGAGAGATCCTGAAAAATAGCAAATATGGAGCCATTATATTGCAAGTCATGGGCGTCTCTTGCTGACCGCAGTATAGCCTCCCTATGTTGAAAGTTAAGGATCCTACAGATAATGTTTCTGGGAGGATCATTTTCTTTAGGCTTAGGTTTGAGGGCCCTATGTGCCCTTTCTAGAATTAGATCACCCGCCATAGCTGTAGGCAGCATTGGTTTTAGTATCGAATAAGTGGTATGAATGACATCTTCAGATGTGGATGTTTCTGGGACACCTTTTATGCGTAGGTTGTTTCTCCTGTCTCTATTATCCTGGTCTTCAGACAGTAAGTTGTTAAGGTGGATTTGACAGGTATGTAGAGCTGACGTGGTTGCCTCCCCATGATTGATTAGAGACTGTTGAGTGTCCTCAAGTTGTTCCACTCTGCCGCCTATATCTCTGATATCAGATTTGATAACGGACATTTCAGTCAGAATAGGTTGCAGAGCCTTTTCAATAATATTTTGTAGCGTTTTGTGAGAAGTATGAAGCTGGGAGTCTACGTCAGGTAGTAATTCTCCATCATGTCCCTCCTTGTCTGAAACATTCATTTCGGGTGTTGGAGAGACTCCCTTTTTGGATCTCTGATTTGCTGAGGAAAGGTCAGAGCCTTTTTGGAGGAATTTTTGATATCCTGCTGGTTCTTTTGTGGCTTCAATATGCCCGACAGATCTGGCTTTCCCACTTTCATCATTCCTACGCCGGGATGTCTTAGTGATGTGAGGAATCAGGAGCCACTTGCTTAAGAAAGCTGAGGGTCTGTGACCACAACTCCTATGGAGTTAATTAAACATTAACATGACAGTCTTCCAGTAGAAGACCCCAAAAATTGTCCAAGTGAGACAAAAAGATTATATTTGAGAGCAGGTTGGGTATCAGTCAACCCTAGAAAAATTAGGACTAGGTCCTTAATATGTGGGGTGGCCTGCCGCTGAAGCACCACACGAGGTCAACAAGATGGCGCCCGCCTCCCGCCAGCAAGATGGAACCGCAGCAGGAAGGCCCCGGGTAGCTCAGCCTCCAAGATGACAACCCGATCGTCAGCACAGGACAGATGGACGTACCTCCCAGAGATGTGCGGGTAAGTAGGTATCTGGTTGTTGCTAAAAGAGCAGATCCTCACCGCCGGAGGCCGCTCGGACCAGTCGCTTGGTAGCCACGTAGTGCGGGCCTCTGCACCGTGGACGCCTGGTTGTTCTCCGGATCTTCCTCAAATGCTCCTGCGCTGATGTCGTTGGTGTTTGAAGCCCCTCCAGACTTGTCAGCTTGTGTGATGACTCTCCGGTGGCGGCAGGTGCAGGTATATTGGCCCTGGTCCGCAGAAGTGTCCGAAATTGAGGCCGAGGCTTCAGGCCTCTGAATAGGCCCCAGCTGTATCTCCGGTGGTTTTGATGCCCGGAGTCCGCGGTAAGGTGCAATCGGTAGCTGGTGGGCAGTGGAGTCTCTTGGTAGGTTTTTTGAGCGTCCCCACCTATAATAAGAGGATCGATGGCTGTAGATGCAAGTCAAACAGTCAGAGCTGCGTGAGTTTGCTTCCTCTCAGTTCGGCAGTTGGCCACGCCCCCTCGTAAAACTTTATTTTTTTAACTTCTTTTTTCACTTTATTTTTTGTCCCACTCTGGGACTTCAACTTTTGGGGGTATGATTCCCTTTACAATGCATTACAAAACTTCTGTATTGTAATGCATTGGCTGTAAGTGTATTACTCAATGAAATACACTTATAGCTATAGGGGTAGCCAGGGGCGTTTCTAGGGTTTTAAAAGATCCGGGGCCCAAGCCCCAATACATAAATGCCATATCCTCAAAGTATCTGCCCTAAACACACACACACAAGCTCACCCTAGGACTAAAGACATATTTTACTTGCTGCATGTACACTACACAACATGCAGCACTATACAGCACCACATACCTCTCACATCCAGTGGTGATGTCTCCTATGATGTAGATGTTTTCTTTCCTCATCTTCTCCACTTGGGCCAGACAACTTCTTTCAGCCGCGTCTAGTTTCTGCAGAGTTTACCAAACAGACATTTTAGGTTCCTCACTTTTCTATTATCATCATCCTCCCCACCCTGCTACCCCAAAGTTATTCTGGTGCTGCCCGGAATACTGTGCCCACTGTACTGCCCAATGTCCCTGTACCACAGAAATTATACTGCCATCCAGATTAGTCCACCTATAGTAATATAAACGTCCTACTAATAGCAATAATTCTCTCCCAGAGTGCCCTTATTAGTAATACTGACCCTTACAATGCCCCCAATAATGATACTGCTCCCCAAGAGTGCCCCTATTATAGTGCCCTCCATATTGTGTCCAATAATAATGGCCACCATAGTGCACCCAATAAGGCTCTCCATGATATTAATAAGGCCCCCTTGTAGTACTTATCCACTATTATAGTCTCTCCAGTAGTTATAATGTCCCCTATAAGACCCCCAGTGGTTACTGTCTAATGCCCCCTATAGTGCTCCTGTAGTTATTGTGCTCCCCTGTAGTGCCCCAGTAGTTTAATGCCCTCCTGTGGTGCCGCCAATAGGCATAATACCCTCCTGTAGTGCCCCAGCAATAATAAGGCCTTCCTGTGGTGCCTTTATAGGAATAATGCCCTTCTGCAGTGCCCCAGTAATAATAAGTACTTGCAGAGACCCCTTGTAGTTAACACTCCGACCCAATCAGTGCCTCCAGCAGGTATAATGCCAGCATTTAGTGCCCATAGCATTCACAAAGCCCCCACTATGGACAAGGTATAAAAAGAAAAATGCCTGACTTCCCACTGCCGGAGGACACATATATACACACATGCATACATAGATAGATATATATAGACACACATATACACATATGCATACATAGATATGTGGACACATATACACACATGCATACATATACACACACACACACAAATACATAGATAGACACATATACACACATGCATACATACATATATATAGACACATCTATACACACATGCATACAGATACATTTACACACGGATAGATAGATAGATAGATAGATAGATAGATAGATAGATAGATAGATAGATAGATATAGACTCATTTATACCCACCTGCATACAGATACATATAGACATATACACACATGTATGGATAAATATAGGCACACACACACATATATATATATATATATATACACACACACAACAAACACATATTAGGCATTTACCTTCCTTCTTGGAGTCTGCAGGATTGATGCAGTCAGGAGGCACTGAGGAAGGGAGGGGGGGGCTCCGTTGATAGCAGGCACAAGTCTCCTCTTCCTGACCTCGGCTTCCTCCTGAGCGCGGACCTCTGGGCAGCATCAATCAACGTCAGCAGGCACGTGTGTAGAGCCAGCTGCTCATTGGCTCAGCGTGCCTGCTGACGTGTAATGTTGCAGCCCTGCGGTCCCCAGCCTGCGCTCAGGAGTGAGCCCGACTCATAGCTTTCATGGATGAGCGGGCAGAACAACCCTACGTTCTTCTAGGAGCAAGCGGCCACAGTTATTTAACTGTATTGCCAGCAGCCATAACTTTCGGGGCCCTGGTCAAAACATCCGGGGCTCAAGCCCCGAATGTTTTGACCTGGCGACGCCCCTGGGGGTAGCAGAGGTTGCAGTTGCCACTGGACCCCTAAGCCTGGGGGGGGCACAGGGCCCCCCCCCCCCTTGCCAGAAGTGCTCTGCTAATTACCTATTTTTTGTTTTATAAGATGTAGTGCATCTTATAAAACGAACACTAGTGAGCGTTTCCATATTGGAAGCGCTCACTAGCCTGTAGGAGGAGGGGGAGAGAAGAGCAGCCAGCCCTGTACTCACCCCTCATCTTTGGTTTCCTCCAGGCTGCGCTCAGGGCTGTGCATGTGCAGTTCCTTCTTCTGCAAGGGATGCCTCTCCTCCAGAGCCAGCAGAAAGCAGTGAGCTGAGGACTGGAGAGTGTGCGGGGCTATAAATTGTACATAGGGTTTACAGAAGAAACATGTAGAACCTTGTGTGTATAGGGTGTCGTCTATATAGTGCGGTGTGTGTGTGTATAGGGTGTCCTCTGTATAGTGCAGTGTGTGAATATAGGGTGTCATCTATATAGTACTGTGTGTGTATTTGGGGACATTATGTTTACACTATTAGTGTCAGGGCCACTATTTGCTGAGTGCAGTTATTTTTTATGGCACTCTGTGCTAATAATTATTGAAGGGGGCACTATCTGTGTGGTACTAGTATTTTCAGGGGGTCTGTTTCGGCAGTATAGTCTTGGGGAGCATAGTGGGCACAGTATTGGTGGTGGCATAATGGGGTGTTTAGAAGATGTGAGGTGGATGATAGAAAAGTAGGAAACTAAGATGTCTGTTTATCAAACTCTGCAGAGACAAGACACAGCTGAAAGAAATCATTATGCTGGTCTGGTGGTCCAATTCCTGTGAGCCTGGAGCTGAGTGCTACTACTGGTCAGCTTCCTCTTCTGACACGTTATGATGGAGACCCTAAAACCTGTAGTGGCTTCTTGAACCAGTGCTTCATCCACTCTGAGCTGCCCAGGCATTTGTCCACTCTGAATGACCTGATCTCCTTGGCCAGAAGAGTTGATATGCGGTTCAGGTAGCATTTAAAGGAGTTTACATGCACCAGAAAACCCCCCTCGTTTGGCACCATCCTTCCAGAGGTTGGTCCTTCCTCTAGTGTCCGCTCCATCTGAAGCGCCCTTGAAAGTAGAACGCAGATTGTCTGACCAGGAACGTCAGCACCGCAGAACTGAGAACCTGTACTTCTGTTGTGGAGGCATGGCTCACTTTCTGTGGCATTGTCCACAGAAACCGTAAAATGCCAATGTCTAGGACCAGTTGGAGAGGTGGCCCTGGACAACGAGAAGTCCTTTCCAAAATTATCTGTTCAGGTGACTTTCTTTTACGAGGGAGTTACTCTGTGTGTGCCTGCATTCTTGGACTCAGGGTCAGCCGGTAACTTAATTCAGCAGGCTCTCGTCCATGAGTACCAGCTCCCTACCTTCTGTCTAGAAAAGCACCTGTCAGTGGCTTCAGTAAATGGGGTGCTCTTTGTCACCATGCCCCTTAAGCTGCAAATAGTGGTTCTGCATTTGGAGAAGATCACCTTCTATGTGTTGCCAGCCTCTGTGAATCCTGTCATCCTTGGTCTTCCCTGGCTGCATTAGCACACTCCAGGTCAGGACTGGCACTATAGTCAAATCCAACATTGGGCATTCTATTAGTGTGCTATTCTATCTATTAGTCTGCCTGCTTATCGGAAGTCTGATCGGTTTCCTCTCCTCCAGTGCAGGAGGATCTCTCTGGACCTTCTCTGCAATATGCCAGCTTTGCGGATGTCTTTAGCAAGTAGAAGGCTGAGACTCTGCCTCTTCACTAATCCTATGATTGTTCGATAGACCTTCTGCCTGGTGACACTCCCCCTCGTGGTCGGGTCTATCCACTCTTGCTTCCTGAAACCCAAGCAATGTCTGAATATATCAACGAGAATCTCGAGAGGGGATTATCCAGAAATCTACATCTCTAGCTGGTGCCGGGTTCTTCTTTGTACAGAATAAAGATGGTTCCTTATGGCCCTGTATCGACTATCCAGAACTCAATAAAGTCATGGTCAGGAACCGGTACCCTTCATGGCTAATTTCCTAATTCTTCTAAAGGATCTGGGGAGCAAAGATCTTCACAAAATTAGACCTGCATGGGCATATAATCTGATTTGCATTCGTAAGGGCGATGAGGAGAAGACTCCTGTGATGGTCACTACGAATATCTCGTCATGCCTTTTGGTCTATGCAGTGCTCCTGCGGTGTTCCAGGAATTTGTTAATGATATCTTCCGGGACTTGCTTTATGTCTGCGTGATAGTTTACCTGGACGATTTCTGAACTATTCTTCAGATTTGATTTCTCACTGAAAGCATGTGCGGTTAGTTTTACAGCAGTTAAAGGGATTGTCCGGGTTCAGAGCTGAACCCGGACATACCCTTATATTCACCCAGGCAGCCCACAGGGCATCGGAACATCTCATGCTCCGATGCCGCTCTTTTATTTACATAACACACTGCCGGGTGGACGCTTCCGCCCGGCAGTGAGTTCGGTGACGTCACCAGCTGTAATGGGCCGGCTTTCACACGTCTAGAAGCTGTAAAAATGAGGTTTAATTCATATGCAAATAAGCACTCGCAAGTGCCCAGGGGTGGTGTTCACTGCATTGGAGCCCAGGCTGCTCTGCCTTTTTTCATGGTATCACCACCCCTCCCTTTTCCAGGTGGGGGCCAGTGTTGGACATTGTGGGACACCTATCTTTTAGCAGATAAGGAGAGTTGGTGGCCACTGTTTTTTTTGGTGGGGTCATATAACTACCTTTGGGGGCCACTGTTTTGGGGTAGTTCACAAAACTACCCTTGGGGGCCACTGTTTTGGGAGGTCACAAAACTACCGTTGGGGGCCACTGTTTTGGGGGTTCATAAAACTACAGTTGGGGGCCACTGTATTGGGGTTTCACAAAACAACCTTGGGGACCACTGTTTTGGGGGGTCACATAACTACCTTTGGGGGCCACTGTTTTGGGGGTTCACAAAACTACCTTTGGGGGCCACTGTATTGGGGGGGTTACATAACTAGCTTTGGGGGCCACTAGGGGACATAACTGTTTTGGTGGACACATAAGTGGAGTTTGGTGCCACTGTTTTGGTGGGCACATAAGTACAGTTTGGTGCCACTGATTTGGGGGCACATAACTACCATTTCGGGCCACAGTTTTGGGGGCACATAACTACCTTTTGGGGACCACTAGGGGACATAACTACTGTTTAGGGCCACTGTTACTGTGGGTGGACACAGGTGGGTGGGGGATATTTTTACTGCGAATGCCACAGTGGGGGACATTTTATATATACACACATATATATATATATATATATATATATATATATATATACTTATTTTACTGTCATTATTTTGCAGATCCGCTCTTGTACTGGACTACGACTATTTGCCGGACTATTCGAAATAGTCAAATTGAATTTATTGAATTAAATGGTAAAAGAGGGCTGTAGTTGGGGAGTGTTGTTTATTTCAATAAAGGTTTTTCCCCATCAAGGTTTGTTTTGTACATTTTTTTGGTATTTATTATTTTTTGGGTCTTATTGTTGTCCAGCGGTGGTCTTCCATCATCAGGGCTGACATTAAGAGGCTGAGCCGTCAGGAGTAGAACCATTTTATCGGATGGTTCTGCTCTTGAGGCAGCTGCGGGCTTGTACCCGGGTGGGAAGGGGCCAATAACCATGAAACCTCCCATCCTGATGATGTCAGCCCCCAGCTGGTGGTTAAACCTTGGCTGTTTATGGTTAAAAAAAAAACATCATCCTGGTGGATTACAGTTCAAGGGCAATGTAGGGGAAGGTAAATCACGGAAGAACTAAAGATGTACAAAACAAACCATGATGGGAAACATCCTTTGTTTAAATAAACAACACACTATGACCATTTTATTCATTTGATTCCACTTGACTTTTGAGAGGAAGTCCAGACGCTATCATACAAGAGAGGATCCGTGCTCGAATGTCAATAAAAAAATATTTATAAAGGTTAAACAACCAAAAATTATGTGCAATAACTACAAAACTTCAGTTATATGTAAGTTCTTTTTATAACACTCAACCACAATGAATTTTATTCCCTGTATACATATTAATGTAACACAACTAACAGTAATCACTCTTTCAGTAACCGATGTTATCTAGCTAAACTACTTGCAGTGTTGAAACCTGCCATTGCCTCCTCCACCATCATCCTTTTCTTCTTGTAACAGCGGCATGTCTAGAGGGTGGAGGAAGCATAAGCTTTGATCCCTGGACAGTACGTCCGGATGGTATCTCCTAAACCGGTGATGCTCAACTTGCGGCCCTCCAGCTGTTGCAAAACTACAATTCCCAGTATGGTCGGACAGCCTACAGCTATCAGCCTACAGCAGGGCATAGTCGGAATTGTAGTTTTACAACAGCTGGAGGGCCACAGGTTGGGCATCACTGGCCTAAATGTTCTAAACAATAGTCCATAGCCAGATAGTCCATAGCCAGAGTGGGGTTAGTGTACAAGATGCCATGTCGAGCGGTCGTGCACATTAGAGTGTGCAGTTACTATGACCTCATGCTGTTCTACGTCAGGTCCAAGTGCAGAGCATCAGTCAAAAGAACAGTGAAAACAAGTGCATCTTTTTGTGGTACTTTAAAATTATGTTCTGAGCTCTGATGTGGGACCAATCTGAATCAGGTGGGGTCTATGATGGCAGGCCAAGCTGCGTCTGATGTAGGTTAATTTTTAGAGATTAGACAGTGATCCTAAATAATATATATATTTTTTTTACAGGCTTATCCAAAATATTTTATCCGCTGATTTGAAAATATTAGGTAAGTAACAACTTTTTTATATAGTGTATAATGTAACATAACATAGTTTATAACATAATATAGTTACATGTTTATGTGATTATGTTTAGAACATTTTCAATGTATACATCTCTGGGACCCGCACCTACAACAAGAACAGAGCGGGGAGATGAAGTAAGGGCACACTGTGCATGTCGTCCTCCAGCCACAGCTCTTCCCGCTCCGTTTCCGTTGTAGGATATGCCTCCATTGTCTGATAGGTACGTGGTCCCACCTCTGGGACCCGTACCTATCAGACAATGGAGGCATATCCTAGCGATATGCCCCCATTGTCTGTGATGGGAATACCCCTTTAAAGTCCATAATTCTCACAAGTCAGTGGATCAAATTTTTTGGTCCAGTACCGACAAATTGCAGGTTTTTTGTTTGTTTTTTTTATCTAAAAACGAAGGTCACAAATGCCATTCAGAAATGCCGTCTTGCATAGTAAACCAGTGTCTCAGCAAGACATTAATCAAATCAAAATCTGGCTCCAAAACACTGGACAAGAATTCGAGGATATAGATGGATTGGCAAATAAGATAAAGGAAGTTGGGCAAAATAATAAATATAGACTTTGCTCGCTTCACTTCAACAACGATTGCTGCAACATTGGTCCCAAAAGGAGATATTTGAAACCGGATGCAATTCAAACCATATTCCCAATATTGGCAAAAGGGGAAAATATAATTCATGAAACATTGAAGAAGGATCGCACATCAGTATTGGGTTATTTCAATAAGAAGGTGAAGACAACCTCGAAGGAATCGAACCATTATCCCCAATAGTGGAAGAACAATTAGTATGTGAAGAAATGTTTGACATCACCATAGATGATGAAGTGAAGAAAAAGATAATCAATATTCGAATACTGTCTTGATATCCTCCTATACAAAGTAAAATGCCAAAAATATGTCAGCTGTAATTCCACAGTGAGATCGTTTGAAAAAATCTTTCAGTGATCATATTGTAAAGTCAAAGGAACATGCTACGAAGGCCACAACTTTACGGTTTTTGAATGTCAACCAAAAGTAGGTAAGTACAGTGCTGGCAATATACTCACTGTGGCTGACATTTTTTTAGTGGACTCAATTTTCAAAAAGTCCATGAATTGTTCAACATTCTAGGAATGGTAAGTATCTCTGAAAAATCTGGTATAGATCATACGAGTGTATTATTGTACAGCGGCACGAAGCCGGTTACTATGACACCGTGCGCTCGGTCACTCGGCAGGACAGCAGGCCAGGTTTTCACGGACCGTGGTATGTGAAAATCGATGTATATGTGAATGAGGCCTTAGGCTCAGCAGAAAGTATCATACATGATAGGATTAGATAGATGTAAGCGTATCCAGATGCCATCCATTTTTCTTGCAAGCCCCATTCACTTCTATGGGGCAAGAGCTGCATGAAACACACATAATATAGATGATAATAGAGATGATAAGTGATGAATACATAACATTGAAAAAAAATGGCCAGGAATTAGTCTGTAGGTAAGCTCTTGCGAGCAGGGGCCTTATGTCTAGCGGTTCAGTAGTATATTAGCTGCTAACTTTGTGATATCTTTTGTTTTGTACATGAGGAATATGGTGGCACTATTTACAATAGCTTCATAGACTGTATCACACAAGGTAGGATTAGATACACAGCTCAGCACACTCTTCTCCTGAAATTCTCTGTGCTGCTGGGGATACTGCTCCTCCACTATGTACAGCAATGTTCATCCTCGGACCTCCGCACGCTCAGCACTCTCCTCTTCTGAAATCCTCTGTGCTGCTAGGGACACTGCTCCTCCACTATGTACAGTAACTCTCATCCTCTGACCTCGGCAAGATCAGCACACTCCTCTTCTGAAATACTCTGTGCTGCTGGGAGGACCCTGGTCCTTCTACTATGTAAGGGCTCATGCACACTGCAGATGTGCGGCTGTTCCATGCATTGAGGACCGCAATTTGCGGTCCCCAGTGCATGGGCAACATCCGTGCAGCGGACCGGACAGATCGAGACCCATTCAACTCACAAATCTGGCCTTTATGGAAGAGTGGCAAGAAGAAAGCAATTCTTGAAAGCAACCCATAAGAATTTCCATTTGAAGTTTGACATAAGCCATGTAGGGGGATACAGCAAACATGTGGAAGAAGGTGCTCTGGTAGATGAGACTAACACTAACACTGCACATCACCCTGAATACATTCTCCCCACAGTGAAACATGGTGGTGGCAGCATCATGCTAGGGGGATGCTTTTCTTCAGCAGGAATAGGGAAGCTGGTCAGAGTTGATCGGAAGATGGATGGAGCTAAATACAGGGCAATTCTGGAGGAAAACCTGGTAGAAGCTGCAAAACACTTGAGACTGGAACAGAGGTTCACTATACAGCAGGACAACGACTCTAAACATATAGCCAGAGTTACAATGGAATGCTTTATATCAAAGCATATGCATGTGTCAGAATGGCCCAGTTAAACTCCAGAACTAAATCCCATTGACAATCTGTGGAAAATTGCTGATCACTCTCCATCCAATCTAACTGAGCTTGAGATATGTTGCAAAGAGGAATGGGTAAAAATGTCAGCCTCTACAGAGGTAGACACTAGAGATGAGAGAACCACTTGAGATTCAGTTTGGATCAGGTTCGCCAAGTTTTTGAAAAAGTTTGGTTAAAACCCTAATCGATTTGGGCCAAATTAAAGTTGATCCAGATGCCCTGAAAATTGGTATATGACCCCCTCTAGCCATCTAGGACTTTTGTTTAGGAAAACTTGTTATTTTACTTTTCATTAAGTTTTTATGATTTTTTTTCTTTTTCCCTTCCCCCTCCTCAAGCTGTCACACTTATTGACAGCAAGAGTAAATGATATCTAAGTGACACTGACACGCATTGCTATGGGTAAACACACATTTGATGTTATTAACATACAATGTGTTTAAAAATACACATGTGTTATGCCTTTTAATATTCCAAAGCTTCCAAAAGGCAGGCAGTCAGCAACAGTGGCAAGATGGGTCACTGCCAGCAAGGCAGATCTATTTATCGGCCTCAGCTACAGGAGGCTTGGTTCTATAGAGGGAAGTGCCAGGTGTATAGATATATATTTATATATATACTCCTCATGTGATATATATATGTATGTATATATATATATATATATATATATATATATATATATACCCCAGTAGTAGGCCATACCCTCTGTTGCATTATATATATATATATACACCATATGCCCCTTGTTGCATTTTATATATATATATGCGCCCAATTATGCCCCCAGTTATATATATATATGCTCTAAGTTTGCCTCCACTATATTTACATATATAGGTATATACATAGATATGTATGTATGCCCACTGTATTGCATACATATCTATGTATAGATGTCCCCCAATGGCCGGGTGCAGCCCCCCCCCCAGTTGCTGTATCCTCCTGCAGGCACATATCAGCGCCCCTGCAGGAGGGAGATGCCGCCAAGATGACTGGACAATTATGTCTAGTTTTGGGCACATAAAAAGACAGAGGATCGATAAGATCCTCTGCCTTTTGTTAAACATTTTGTTAAAGAGGACCTTTCATGACTTTTAAAAAATGAATCTGCACTATCTACCTGATAGTGCGTCCCCCACTGATGCCAGCAGCGTTGTTTTCTTTGCAAATTGTCCCCCGGTGGCTTCACACGGGCCCCCCGTTCTTCGGTCCGGCTTTATGCTAATTAGAAAGCATCGGAACAGGGAGGAGGAGACTCCCTGTTCCTCAATGGGCGTTGCTTCTGCCCTGCTGTGAGCGCTGTCCAATCAGAGCGGACCGCTCACAGCAGGGTTGAACTCCTTCGGCCCTGCTGTGAGCGGTCCGCTCTGATTGGACAGCGCTCACAGCAGGGCAGAAGCAACGCCCATTGAGGAACAGGGAGTCTCCTCCTCCCTGTTCCGATGCTTTCTAATTAGCATAAAGCCTGACCGAAGAACGGGGGGCCCGTGTGAAGCCACCGGGGGACAATTTGCAAAGAAAACAACGCTGCTGGCATCAGTGGGGGACGCACTATCAGGTAGATAGTGCAGATTCATTTTTTAAAAGTCGTGAAAGGTCCTCTTTAAACCAAAGGATTCCCTGCCCCATATGCCGCGCAGCTCAGGCGCGGTAATTGCATGGGCACTTCAAAGGCAGGAGGATCAATCCTGTGCCGGGAATCGCCAGTGTGCGTTGGCTGGTGCGGTGACGTCATATCACTGCGCCAGCCCACGTGCACTTGCCTTGCAGCCCCTCAAAAGAAGAATCATCCCCCTCAGAGGGACGAGCATTCAAGCGGGGCTTTACCCCTGGAAAATGAGGATCATCCCCTAGGAACGAGCATTAACCGTTCAAGACTGGCTGAGTATCTTTATCCCCTATACCACCAACGATAATCCCCCTGCATATATCCCTACAATATTAACCCCCTGCAATTAACCCTTTCCTTATACCACCAACAATCTGCCCCTCACAATATTAACCCCTGCATTCCCTAATTATCCCCTGATATTACCCTTTTCCCTGCCAGCATTATCCCCTGCCATATATTGCTCCCTGTAATATCTCCAATATACCCCTGCATTCAATATTAACCCTTTCCCTGCCAGTATTTTGTATTTAACCCTTTAAACCCTCTAGGGACAGCTGGTAGATAGGTTTGGGAGGGTGCTGCGGCATACGTGTTTTTGTGTGAGCGTATGTTTAGTTAGTTTGTGGGTGGAACTTGTAATTGGGACAGAGTAGAGTAGTTAAGTGTAATATTATATTGTTGTGTGCGACTATATATATCTATATAATGTTGATATAAATAAATATATATATATATATAGATATAGTCAGAATTAATAGACTGTAGACATAGTATTGTATAATAAATATTTTATTGTTATAATACGGTATACAGAGTCTTTTGTGGTTGCTGCAGTACAGTATATTGCTCGTAGTCCAGGGAAAGTAGGGCAACAGAAAAAATAAAGGGAAATAGGCAGAACCAGCAATAGGTGGTTCACGTAGATTTATTAATATTAATCCAAAATATTAATGATTAATATTTCCTGTAACAGGTTCGATTTTTTTAAAAAGATATTTCGGACACTGGCAGACAACTTGGACTGTTTTGTGTCAACACAACGGAGGCTGGATAAGAAAGAAGAAAGACAGCATGCTGTGCCAGTTCGGGCCACTGTTCCAGTCTGTTTTCACAGAATTATATAGGGTCTGGGAACAGAGTATGGTCCAGAGATTGTCCAGAGTTTAGGTAAGTGTCACATGCCGAGGGCCAAAGGCAGACCTCCGGGACGTCATGCGAACAGGATATAGGCAGAAACAGACCAGGAACCAACAGTACTTTATTACATGTAATAAAGGGACATGACAGAAAAGCAGGTAGGCAAACGTGGTAGCACTACCACAGAACCAAGAGCACCGGAAGACCAGAGCAAAATCCAGAGGGCAGAGAGCCAGTGATCCACATTATTAACACAACCCCTGGTGGTGGGAATGAACTGGGCCAAGGGCTCACTGCTCGCACCTCCAGGAAGGTCCCGGTACACTAAGCCGCTACCTGCAGATAACCATGCTGGTACAAGCACCAGCGGAACAGAAAATAGAACCACAGACAACAGAACTGGAACCCAAGCAAACACATGACAAGGAGCAGACAACAAGACAAACGGAACAGAACAGAACAGAAGCAGATGCCTGGACCCCAAGCGGAATGGAAGCATGGCAGTCTCAGGCAGAGCTGCACAGAGATCCTCCCTCCGGAGAACCCAGGAGCCCTCTCACGAAGGCAGGACAAACACCAGAACAGAAGCAGTAAGGCACTGCAGGACAGACAAGGATCAGACGCAGTTAAGCACTGCCAAGCTATCAGATGTAGTAGAGCACTGCTAGGCTAACATGAAACAGACAGGATCAGGACACAGGACATGTACAAAAGAACAGACAAGGATATAACAACAAAACACAACAATGCATTACCAGGTGACACCACAAACAAGGGCAGATGGCAAACCCCCCCTGGGTCAGCAGCTGTACGCTGTTTTTCCTGGTAATAATGTACTTTGTCCTCCCTTTCTGTGAGAGGAAAACATTCCCCCATTTTGCCTTGAAAGCGAGGGTCTAAAAGCATGGCTATCCAGTAATCATCAGACCACTTGATGTCAACTACACGCCTGTCACTGAGTAAGCAAGCCGAGCATACAGGTAGCCATTATGGGCAGCGTGCCCAAGATGCCAGTTCTTTCTGGTTCTGCCCCCAATAAGACATTTGGATGTCCTGGCCGGTGCCATCGTAATCATCATCCTCCTGCTCCACCACCTTTGACTCCTTCTCCTTCTCTTGCAGTGGCAGCTCCCCATCCTCCTGCAGCGTCCCACTAACAGTGGTTCACTTTAAACTGTAATGTCATATTGCACATTGTATTTGGTAAGGCTATCCATCTAGGCTGATGTGGTTATACTCCTCACCACTAGATGGTGCTGACCAGTAACATAAAAATATACCCCTCTATGGTAAAGGGTTGGTCAGTCAGAGGAGTGTGAGTCAGCAAAGCTCAGAGAAGGAAGCAAGTTCCAGCTTCTCCACACTTAACAAATGCCACTGGAAAACCCAGAAGCCAGTGAAATCAGCATTCAGACTGCAGCCAGAACAAAGTGCTACCTAGTGGTACACCAGGTGGTGGTAATCCATATTTCAGTTGTTTTGGACTCCATCATTTACAAGTTCCCAGGGAAAGCTCCACAGCCCCTGAGGAAATTGCCGGATGATAAGTGCACGATTATCCATAAATCTGAGTCACACATTACCCCTCCGGAGTGTGAACTTAATTCTTGAACTGTACCCAAAAGCCTGGCTGTTTTCTAGAGACTTTATATTTGAAACCAGAAGGACCAGCCTTTTTGAAAAGCCTACCATACCTATCATTTTGTATGCCATCTCTGTGTGCATAACTTGTACCATAAGGAGAATTCAGGAATTAAGTAAAAGTTCCCCTGTTTATATCAGAAACTGTCTCCTTATCACTTCTACTCCATTTCAAATGTTTGTGTCTACTTCAAGACACTGGCATCACGACAAACCAGGACCCAGCTGACTGACACTGCCAAAGTTACCACCAAGGTCACCTCGTCTCACCATCCGGCGAAGTCCTGCGTACAGAGTGTTTCCCGAGGGAAGTCGTGTCCACCCTGCACGCCGGTCCAGGGGCAGTCAGCAGAACCGTGATTAAAAACCATCGGCAACACCACACTGTGACATAACCCTGAAGCTCACGTGTTCCCCCCCTGCGGTACCGGCTCGCTGCAGAAAATTGGCGTCCACGAACAGGATACAAACTTGTATGCCATATTGGAACAGGATTCCAACCATACGCCATATGCGAATAGTATGCGAATAAGCCCCTTCTTGCTAAAAAAGAACTGTGTTATTGAGAGAAATATATGCCTAAAACGTTTATTGCACTTAAAAGTGTTGCAGCCATTTTGCTTTGACAAGACTGTAAATTGTCATCCAAAATGGCGCCCAACCGCCATAACAGTTAATTTTTGCTGCGCCATCATCACCTAGGTAGTGGGAAACTTAAGTCTCCCCCCCTTGTGAAACAGAAAAGTATTACTCACTGTGCCACCATAGACTTGTATGCAGTGTTACTATTTGTGCCGTCCCCCTTATGCAGAGGAACCTAGAGGGCGGACCCTAAGTGACCGCAGAGGCCTGAGTGTTACAAGCGGAACCAAAGTGCAGAACAAGGGTTCCCAGGAGACAAGCAAGCCAGTGGTACCCCTAACAGAGAGAAGAGAAGCGGTAGCGATTCCAAGAAAGGAAAATCCCAGTGTCACTGGGTCTTCATCGCTAAGCCTGTAAGGCTGAGTGAGTGCCAATTACTAAAATTAATCCTAGTGAGGACTGTCAGAGTCTACAGTTAGCCCTGTGGGACATTACATACGCTGATATTGCGCTGCTGCCGCCATTCTTAAAGGGCAAGACGCCTTATAAAACAGTGGTTGCCCATAGCAACGCTACAGAAAACTGTTGCAAATCCTATTTAAATTGCATAAATTGTGAAAGCCTGTTATCGCTATGTCAGATCAGGAGAACAATGCGCAGCCTGAACCCAGCGGGTCCCCTGCAGCAGCTGCAGCTAGTCCCAGTACACCGCCAGCCGCTGCAGCACCAACCATGATGCCTTTAACAATGCCTTATTTCTTGGAGCACCCTGGTTCCCACAATATTCTGGGGAAGCTTACACTTTAAAGGAATTTAAAGAAAAAATGTTGGCTATATTCAGATTGTACCCTGTGTCAGCAGATCAACAGATGGAAATTCTCCTTGCACAATTGGAAGGTGCAGCTCTCAGAGAAGTGAAATCCTGGCCAAGCTCAGAGAAAAAGACGGTGGAGCAGATCTTCGAACAACTCTATGCCACGTTTGAACCCAGGTCTGTGTCAGAAGTCAAGATGAGAATCTTCAGTAAGAAACAGCAGCCTGGTAAGTCACTCAGAGATTTTGCATTATCTTCACAAGAAGCCCTTAGAGCTGTGATACAGATAGATCCTCATGAAGCAGTGGATCAAGATAAAACACAGAGAGAGCAATTTATTGAAGGTGTTAGAACAGAAACCTTAAAGAGCCAGTTAAAAATGTTAGCTGCACAACACCCAAGTTCTACCTTCCTAGACTTCAAAGAGCTAGTTATCAGTATTCTGGGGAAAGACCAACACCCAGAACCTGTTAGGCCTACTGAACTGTCTGCAAATAAGCCTGCTAGAGCTCCAGAATATCATCCTATAGTGAATCAGGAAGACCAAGCACCAGTTCCTGATGCAGTTGTTGCCTTGACAGAGCAAGTTAACTTCTTGACAAAAAGCCTAGAGAAAGTATGTAAGAAACTGGAACAGTGGGAGAAACCCATATTGATGGAGGATGAGACACCGTTATCACGGAAACATTTCCCTCCTAATAATAGAGAGACTTATCCTAAAAGCCTGGGTAAACGACCCATCTGTAGACATTGTCGCAAGCCAGGCCATACAGAAAGCCAGTGCTGGCAGTTAAACGGTCGACCCCTGAGGCGAAGGACCGCCCCTCGGGAGATAGAACAGTAGGTCCAGAAGATCCCAACTGGATGCCCAGATATGTAGGAGCCTGTCCAGAAGTAGTTCTCAGAATTAATGGTGTTCCCTTTGTTGCCTTATTGGACACGGGATCTCAAGTCTCCACTATTCAACAGACTGGATTTGAAAAATACTGGGATCCTGATCAGTTAACACAACCACCAGAATCCTGGCTGAGCATTATAGCCAGCAACGGTAAACCTGTACCTATACATGGATACTGGCAGCCAACTCTGCAAGTTGGAGGAACTACACTACCCCAACAAGGTATCATTGTGGTACAAGTAAGGGAAGATAACAACCCTCCAGTCGTCCTAGGAATGAATGTCCTTAGGAACTGTTATACTGAAATGCTTGAAGCTCTTCATAAATCTATGCCTACAGCTTCACCTGCATCCAAAAAGGTGATACAACAGACTATCCGTGTGTTAAGTGCACAACAGAAATTTGCTAATGAGAAAGGTGAGATTTGCTGTGCTCGCATCAGAGATAACCAACCAGTGATCCTGAAACCTAATACAGAAACACTTTTGTGGTGCCGAGCCGCTCTTGGAATTCAAGGTCAAGACTACCAAGCCTTGGTAGAACCCATCAACCTGGAAGACTATCCTCTAGTCCGAGCTACGAGAAGCCTAGTGACCGTTTCCCAAGATAAAGTGCATATTCGTCTCCTAAACTTAAGTAATAATAGTATTACCTTGCACAAGCACTGCTCTGTTGCTCAATTGTTACAAGTCACTTTTCAAGATGTTATCAGTGTACCTGCAGCTACAACTCAACAGTCTTCTCAGAAGCTGAATACCTCAGATAATACTCCAAGTACACCATGGTGGAAAGAACTCCATGTGGGAGATGCTTTTACGCCTCAAGAACAAATTGAAGGAGTCTTAAAAGTTGTGAAAAATCATCAACCAGCTTTCAGTAAACATCCTACAGATTATGGAGAGGTCAGTGTTATCAAGCACACCATCCCTACAGGTTCACACCCTCCAATCAAAGAGAGGTACCGACCTATACCACCAACCATGTACCAATCTGTGAAGAAAATGATCCAAGAGATGAAGGATTCAAAAAATCATCCAAGACAGCCTTAGCCCATGGGCTGCCCCTTTAGTTCTTGTCCAGAAAAAAGATGGTAACATACGATTCTGTGTGGACTACAGAAAGACTAATCAAATTACCCACAAGGATGCCTATCCTTTACCAAGAATCGAGGAGTCCTTGACAGCATTAGGATCCTCAGCTTACTATTCAACCCTGGATTTAACCAGCAGGTATTGGCAAGTACCCATGGCTCCTGAAGATTGTGAAAAAACAGCATTTACTACCCCTATGGGCCTATTTGAATTTAACTACATGCCCTTTGGACTTTGCAATGCACCTGGAACATTCCAGAGACTAATGGAACGCTGTTTAGGCCATAAGAACTTTGAAACTGTCTTGTTATACCTGGATGATGTCATCATCTACTCCAAATCCTATGAAGACCATTTAAAACATCTTGTAGAAGTTTTTCAGGTTCTCATCAAGTATGGTCTCAAAGTTAAACCTTCTAAGTGCTACCTACTAAAACCAGAAGTCAAGTATCTGGGACATGTTGTCAGTTCTACAGGTGTCAAACCAGATCCAGAGAAGATTGCTGCAGTCCAAAATTGGCCTACTCCTACTACAGTAAAAGAGGTGAGAAGTTTCCTTAGTTTTGCAGGATACTACAGACGCTTCATCCCTCACTTCCCCCAGATCGCAGAACCAATACAGGAACTTGTGAGAGGACATCCCAAGAAATACCAGAAAACCCAGATAAAAATTGAATGGAATGAAGACTGAGAAATTGCCTTCCAACTCCTAAAGAAGAAGTTGACCGAACCACCTGTCTTAGGCTATCCAGATTACCAACAGTCATTCCATCTGTACACAGATGCCAGTAAGAAAGACCTGGGAGCTGTCCTGTCTCAACTGCAAGAAGGTAAAGAGAGAGTAATTGCTTATGCTAGCAGATCTCTTAAAGGTGCTGAAAAGAATGAACAAAACTATAGTTCCTTCAAGCTGGAATTTCTCGCACTTGTGTGGGCTGTCACTGAAAAGTTTAAAGACTACCTCGCAGCAACACCATTTGTAGCCTATACTGACAATAATCTATTTGCGCATCTCAACACCGCCAAATTAGGAGCCTTAGAACAAAGATGGGCCTCACGTCTTGCCAACTACAACTTCGTGGTCAAGTATAGAACAGGCAAGTCAAATGAAAATGCAGATGCCTTATGTTGCCTGCCTAATAGAGAAGACCCTACAGAACAGGAAGACATATGGGAGGAAGTGGAGATGCCAGCTTTCTACAAGCAATTTACCCAACAAGATCTAATCACCATCCAAGGTAAAGAAGTTCTTCATTTCCAACAGCAGAGAAACCCTGAACCACAAGTTGAGAAAGAAAGATGGATCAAATTGCAAGCTGGAAGTCGAGTATTAGGTGAGCTATAAGATTTCTTCACTAGTGGAAGAACACCAGAAAGAATCAGCAGAAAGAATGCAGATCCAGAGCTAACTAAACTGTGGAGACACAGAAAACAACTCTTCATGCAAAAAGGACTAATGTTAAGAAGAACTCTAGATCCCATCACCAATGATCGGCTATATCAAATTATAGTTCCTTGCCGAGATGCCAGAATTGTCCTCGAAATGTACCATGATAGGTCAGGACACTTTGGTGTACAGAAAACAGAAGCTACAATCCGCCGAAGATTTTATTGGATCGGAATGAGAGAAGATATTGAAAAGTGGTGTCGAGAATGTCCTACTTGTGCCATTGGAAGAAATGAGAAACATGATCAAAGAGCACCATTGCATCCAATTGTAAGCCAAACACCTCTAGAAGTCGTAGCTATTGATCATGTCAAGCTAGAACCAAGTTGTTCAGGCTATACCTACGCCATGACCATGATTGATCACTACACCAAATTTGTAGTAGCTGTTCCTGTTAAAGACTTAACAGGAAAAACCACAGCAAATGGTAGGAAAACAGGCTGAACTGGATGAACAGATGTCTTTTTTCGGCCTTACAAACTATGTTACTATGTAAATGTGTTCTGGAAGAATTTCCTGTTGCCATATGGATGCCCTGAAAAAATTCTTACAGATCAAGGATCTGCCTTTGAATCTTGGTATGTCTGGTTAAAGAATAACCATCGTACTAGCAAGCTGGATAGAAAATGGGAAAGAGAACCCTACACCATCATAGCTATTCCTAATATTAAGACCAAATCACCAAAGAAAATAGAGCAAGTAGTGCATCAAAATCGACTCAAGTTGTGTTTAAAAGAAATTGCCCAAGAAGAAGTTCCAATCACAGAGGAAGTGTCAGAAGAACCAGTTAAAGAGAAAGAACCAACTTTGTCTATTGGAGAACAGTTATTGAATTCTGACCCCCTACATTGGTTTCTTACACCATGGCTCAATTTTCTTGTGCCTGCAAAAACGAATACCATGTCCCCTCAGTCTGAAGTAATGCCCAGCGAAGGATCTTCAGAAGAACCAAGTCAACCAGCAGTTTCGGAGATCATTGTGTCAGAACCAAGTCCGACTGTTGATTTCCTTTCGCAAGTCCCAGACTCTCAACAGTCTTTGCGAAGATCCCAAAGGACCAATAAAGGTACTCCCCCTGCCCGTTATCGGGAAATCTTCAACATGAACCTTTAAGATACAGAGCCAGAGTAATAGACTTTGTATTATTCTAAGGACTCTCTAAAGACTCCTTTGCTCATGTTTTTGCAACGTTCAAGTTTTGTGCCCGGAGATGGAATCTAACGCACCAGAGCCTCCGTGATGTTCTGCAACCAACAAGCCTTTGTGCCCAGGGAACGGACTCATGCCCTGTGAGCCTCCTGAGAAGTTTCCTGTTTGTTTTTTGCCCCTTTTTCCTATTTTATTATAGACTATCCTGGATTATTGTTCGCTGTACCAGGTCAGCGCCCCTGATCCCCTTTGCACCAGAGAGACTACGGCCCTTGCCACTAATGTGCCTAACATATATATATATATATATATATTTATTATTGCATGCATGCTCTCTATTTTTGTCTTTCAGGCGACCCGACGGCGTGGCAAAATTTGTGCGCTGAGGGCGGCTTCCCTCAAACAAGGGGGGAATGCAGCGTCCCACTAACAGTGGTTCACTTTAAACTTTAATGTCATATTGCACATTGTATTTGGTAAGGCTATCCATCTAGGCTCATGTGGTTATACTCCTCACCACTAGATGGTGCTGACCAGTAACTTAAAAATATACCCCTCTATGGTAAAGGGTTGGTCAGTCAGAGGAGTGTGAGTCATTAAAGCTCAGAGAAGGAAGCAAGTTCCAGCTTCTCCACACTTAACAAATGCCGCTGGAAAACCCAGAAGCCAGTGAAATCAGCATTCAGACTGCAGCCAGAACAAAGTGCTACCTAGTGGTACACCAGGTGGAGGTAATCCATATTTCAGTTGTTTTGGACTCCATCATTTAAAAGTTCCCAGGGAAAGCACCACAGCCCCTGAAGAAATTGCCGGATGATAAGTGCACGATTATCCATAAATCGGAGTCACACATTACCCCTCCGGAGTGTGAACTTAATTCTTGAACTGTACCCAAAAGCCTGGCTGTTTTCTAGAGACTTTATATATGAAACCAGAAGGACCAGCCTTTTTGAAAAGCCTACCATACCTATCATTTTTATGCCATCTCTGTGTGCATAACCTGTGCAATAAGAAGGATTCAGGAATTAAGTAAAAGTTCCCCTGTTTACATCAGAAACTGTCTCCTCATCACTTCTACTCCATTTCAAAAGTTTGTGTCTACTTCAAGACACTGGCGTCACGACAAACTAGGGCCCAGCCGACTGACACTGCCAAAATTACCACCAAGGGCACCTCGTCTCACCATCTGGCGGAGTCCTGCGTACAGAGTGTTCCCCGAGGGAAGTCGTGTCCACCCTCCACACAACTGCACTCCGGTCCAGGGGACACTACTAAAAACCGTGAGTAACCATCGGCAACACCACACTGTGACATATCCCTGACGCTCACGTATTCCCCCTGCGGTACCGGCTCACTGCAGGAAAATTGGTGTCACGAACAGGATTCAAACTATACGCCATATGCAAATAGTATGCGAATAAGCCCCTTCTTGCTAACAAGAACTATGTCTTAACTGAACATTTATTTTTTCTAAAAACGCTTGAGGATACTGTGCCAAGCTTGGGCTACATGTTTGCTGTGTTGGACATTGAAAAAGCAGAATCTTTGGGTTAATACCAATGTTCGCTGTCAGTGAATAGACTGTAAATTGTCATCCAAAATGGCGCCCAACTGCCATAACAGTTAATTTTTGCTGCACCATCATCACCCCAAGTAGCGGGAAACTTAAGTCCCCACCCCCTTGTGAAACAGAAAAGTATTACTCACTGTGCCACCATAGACTTGTATGCAGTGTTACTATTTTGTGCCGTCCCCCTTATGTAGAGGAACCTAGAGGGCGGACCCTAAGTGAGCGCAGAGGCCTGAGTGTTACAAGCGGAACCAAAGTGCAGAACAAAGGTTCCCAGGGGACAAGCAAGCTAGCGGTACCCCTAACAGAGAGAAGAGAAGCGATAGCGATTCCAAGAAAAGGAAAATTCCAGTATCACTGGATCTTCATCGCTAACCCTGTAAGGCTGAGTGAGTGCCAATTACCAAAATGAATCCTAGTGAGGACTGTCAGAGTCTACAGTCAGCCCTGTGGGACATTATATACGCCGATACTGTGCCACAGCCGCAATTCTTAAAGGGCCAGGCGCCTTATGTTGCCCATAGCAACACTACAGAAAACTGTTGCAAATCCTATTTAAATTGCATAATTGTGGAAGCCTGTCATTGCTATGTCAGATCAAGAGAACAACGCGCAGCCTGACCCCAGCGGGTCCCCTACAGTAGCCACAGCTAGTCCCAGCACACCGCCAGCCACTGCAGCACCAACCATGATGCCTTTAACTATGCCTTATTTTCTTGGAGCACCCTGGTTTCCACGATATTCTGGGGGAAGCTCACACTTTAAAGGAATTTAAAGAAAAAATGTTGGCTATATTCAGATTGTACCCTGTGTCAGCAGATCAACAGATGGAAATTCTCCTTGCACAATTGGAAGGTGCAGCTCTCAGACTCTACGCCACGTTTGAACCCAGGTCTGCGTCAGAAGTCAAGATGAGATTCTTCAGCAAGAAACAGTAGCCTGGTGAGATTTTGCATTATCTTTACAAGAACCCCTTAGAGCTGTGATACAGATAGATCCTCATGAAGCAGTGGATCAAGATAAAACACTGAGAGAGCAATTTATTGAAGGTGTTAGAACAGAAACCTTAAAGAGCCAGTTAAAAATGTTAGCTGCACAACACCCAAGTTCTACCTTTCTAGACTTCAAAGAGCTAGTTATCAGTATTCTGGGGAAAGACCCACAACCAGAACCTGCTAGGCCTACTGAACTGTCTGTAAATAAGCCTGCTAGAGCTCCAAAATATCATCCTATAGTGAATCAGGAAGCCCAAGCACCAGTTCCTGATGCAGTTGCTACCTTGACAGAGCAAGTTAACTTCTTGACAAAAAGCCTAGAGAAAGTATGTAAGAAACTAGAACAGTGGGAGAAACAAACTCACGAAAAAAAAATGGCAGAACATGCTAAAAAACCCCGATGCTGTAGCGCATATATAACCGGGGGAGCAAATCCCGCACATGTGGCCCGCTGCCGAACGTAATCCCTAGCAAAAAATGCATACAATGGAGGATGCCTGCAGCAGACCACATGTACCACAAAGACATCCTACACAGGGTAGACAAATGTGCGGATGTGACAATCTACATAGAAAAACAATTCACGGAAAATGGTGCACTACAGCGGAAAATGCAGTTGACAATATATGGCTAAACCCTCACTCTGATGTTAAAATGAGACTTTTGCCAGTATATCCTTATATCAAAGACATACCGGAGCCCGAGCACCGTGTCAAGGTATCTCAGTTGGCACGGGACCTAACGCTATCCCTACTATGGTATAGGTAATGACAGATAGGTGCATGAGGTCCGAGACACAGCGACCAGCTCCCAGTTACCTCCAGCGTGAAATCACATATACAATGGGAGGGAGGGCGGAGGCTGTATTTCCCACATTGCCCTGACGTCATGTGACCCAGGCTGCACAGGTGCACCTGAATGTTACCCATTAGTATAATCAAGGCACATTCAACCTGGAGTTGCCACGCCTCCAGGAATAAACGTACAAACAAACTCACGAAAAAAAAAGTGGTCTCAAATGGCAGAACATGCTCAAAAACCCCGATGCTGTAGCGCATATATAACCGGGGGAGCAAATCCCGCACATGTGGCCCGCTGCCAAACGTAATCCCCAGCAAAAAATGCATACAATGGAGGATGCCTGCAGCGGACCACATGTACCACAAAGACATCCTACACAGGGTAGACAAATGTGCGGATGTGACAATCTACATAGAAAAACAATTCATGGAAAATGGTGCACTACAGCGGAAAATGCAGTTGACAATATATGGCTAAACCCTCACTCTGATGTTAAAATGAGACTTTTGCCAGTATATCCTTATATCAAAGACATACCGGAGCCCGAGCACCACGTCAAAGTATCTCAGTTGGCACGGGACCTAACGCTATCCCTACTATGGTATAGGTAATGACAGATAGGTGCATGAGGTCCGAGACACAGCGACTAGCTCCCAGTTACCTCCAGCGTGAAATCACACATACAATGGGAGGGGAGGCGGAGGCTTTATTTCCCACATTGCCCTGACGTCATGTGACCCAGGCTGCACAGGTGCACCTGAATGTTACCCATTAGTATAATCAAGGCACATTCAACCTGGAGTTGCCACGCCTCCAGGAATAAACGTACAAACAAACTCACGAAAAAAAAAGTGGTCTCAAATGGCAGAACATGCTCAAAAACCCCGATGCTGTAGCGCATATATAACCGGGGGGAGCAAATCCCGCACAGTTGTTTTTCTAACAGTGGGAGAAACCCATATTGATGGAGGATGAGACACTGTTACCACGGAAACATTTCCCTCCTGATAATAGAGAGACCTATCCTAAAAGCCCAGGTAAACGACCCATCTATAGACATTGTCACAAGCTAGGCCATACAGAAAGCCAGTGCTGGCAGTTAAACGGTCGACCCCTGAGGCCAAGGACCGCCCCTCAGGAGGTAGAACAGTAGGTCCAGAAGATCCCAACTGGATGCCCAGATATGTAGGAGCTCGTCCAGAAGTACAGCATAAAAAAGGAAAAAGAAAGAGTCAGTGGCACTCACCGAATCTTCACAAAACTTTATTTCCTGGACCGATGCCAGCGTCCTGTTTACATGTCAGAGGGGGGGGGGGGGGGGGCGGTATGCACACACACAGTGTACTTCGGCCTTCAGTAAACATCCTACAGATTATGGAGAGGTCAGTGTTATCAAGCACACCATCCCTACAGGTTCACACCCTCCAATCAAAGAAAGGTACCGACCTATACCACCAACTATATACCAATCTGTGAAGAAGATGATCCAAGAGATGAAGGATTCAAAAGTCATCCAAGACAGCCATAGCCCATGGGCTGCCCCTTTAGTTCTTGTCCGGAAAAAAGATGGTA
>ONZH01008703.1:0-101848 GCA_900303285.1 Rhinella marina
TTGAGCCTTCTTCCATTGCTCCTCCGAAAAGGAAAGACCTATCTCTCTTTCCAAGATCGGAAAGGCGTGGATTTAAAGGGAGTCTTTCACCTGTTTTTCAGTATAACAATATATCTAAGAGCACCGCCCCACAGAATATTGCAGACACATCCCAGATATACCTGTGAGCTCTTTCTGCCTTTATTCCATGTCTAGGATAAGCACTTTTATTCTGCTGGAAAACAATTCCCAAGAGCCCAGCTCTGCTGCTGCAAGTGCTCAAAGCAAACCAAACTAGGGACTGGTAGCCACTAGAAATATGAACCTGACCTTGTATGAAAGCTGGCATTTATTTCCAACTTGTCAAACAAAACCAGAAGCATAGCATTATATCCACTATATTGGAAGATATAGCTGTTAGAAATCGAGTCGGGAGAGAAAGCTATTTTTACTTTCACTTTCAGCTGGGCACTTAGGAGTTGTTTTCCAGCAGAATAAAAGTGCTTTTCCTGGACATGGCACAAAGCACACACAGGTATGTCTGGAATGTGTATGCAATCTTCTGTGGCGCAGTGCTCTACAATTTTGACTATTTTTGTGAAAATGGGACCAATTCGTTAAAGCTGAAGATACTAAGAGAGTTGTGGGCTTGCAAATGAGGGATATAGGGATGAAATCAAAAGAGATTTCAGGCTATGGCAGGGGAGGGGGTATTAAGGTTGAATCTATGTGAAACCAATGTTTACAGATGTCCCCCAACCACCATTCTCTCAATTGAACTACAAGTGCATCTCAATAAATTAGAATATCATCAAAAAAAAATTTTTTTTTTCAGTAATTCAGTTCAAAAAGTGAAACACGTATATTATATAGATTCATTACAAACAGGGTGAATTTTGTCAAGTGTTTATTTCTGTTAATGTTGATGATTATGGCTTACAGCCAAGGAAAACCCAAAAGTCATTATCTCAGAAAATTAGAATAATTAACCCAAAACACCTGCAAAGGCTTCCTAAGCATTTAAAAAGGTCCCTTAGTCTGGTTCAGTAGGTGACACAATCATGGGGAAGACTGGTGACTTGACAGATATCCAGAAGGCTGTCATTGACACACTCCACAAGGAGGGGAAGCCACAAAAGGTCATTGCTAAAGAAGCTGGCTGTTCAGAGTGCTGTATTAAAGCATATTAATAGAAAGTTGAGTGGAAGGAAAAAGGGTGGTAGAAAAAAGTGCACAAGCAACAGGGAGAACCGCAGCCTTGATAGGAATTTAAGAAAAGTCCTTTCCTAAATTTGAGGGATATTCACAAGGAGTGGACTGCTGTTGGAGTCAGTTCTTCAAGAGCCACCACACACAGACGTATCCAGGACATGGGCTACAAGTGTCGCATTCCATGTGTCAAGCCACTCTGGACCAATAGACAACGCCAGAAGCGTCTTACCTGGGCCAAGGAGAAAACATTCTGTGTTTAAAACTAAATTTACAGTTGGTCTAATATAATATTCTAATTTTCTGAGATAATGACTGTTGGGTTTCCTTAGCTTTAAAGAGGATCTTTCATGACTCCTGACAGGCCTGTTTTAATAGCTTCATGCATTCCCCATGTAATAACAGTTCTGGAACATCTATTCTTATGTCTGTATGTTGTGCCATTCCTTTATTATTTCTACTAGAAGTTATGAATGAATTGCTAGCAGTCTGCAGTAATGGTACAGATGGGTGGTAACCAGTTGGGGGGGTGTCCCTGCACTGACTCACTCTATCCAATCAGTGCTTCCATTTTCAGACTGTGCAGATACACACCCCCAACTGGTTACCACCCCTCTGTACCCTTACTGCAGACTGCTAGCAACTCATTCATAACTTCTAGTAGAAATAATAAAGGAATGGCACAACATAGAGCCATAAGAATAGATGATCTAGAATTGTTATTACATGGGGAATGCATGAAGCTATTAAAACAGGCATGTCAGGAGAGGTGAAAGGTCCTCTTTAAGCCATAATCATCAACATTAACATAAAGAAACACTTGAAAAAGTTCACTCTGTTTGTAATGACTCTATAAAATATATGTGTTTCACTTTTTGAATTGAATTACTGAAAAAAAAAAAACTTTTTGATGATATTCTAATTTATTGAGATGCACTTGTATCTGTGAAACAGTTTGTCTTTTAGACAGCGCATGCAGGGAGATCAGAGGCAGACTGAACACAAAGTGGCACAGACTCTACGCAAAGGGACAATCCCAAAACATGAGGTTTCCGCTGTGAATGGGCACCTGGGACAGTAGCGAGTTTTGCAAAGATAGCAGGCATGACTAAATTATAAGGGCGACCAGACACATTCAATAGCTGTTGGCTGAACAATCAGCTCCCTCTCCCAGCTCCCTCATACACATAATGGGGGTAGAGATAAAAAGCCGATGCCAGAGACCTATCTTCCGGGGCAACCAAAGGATCTCTCTAATTGGGCCAAAGACAAGGAGTATTTCTAAGAAATATTTTTTAAATTTTTGTGTGTGCTTTTTACAGAAGTTTTTCACACGGCTTTTATCTCCTCCTGTACTCGTGTAGCAATGGCGAAGCGATATGACTCACATCTTCGTCAGTATATTTCTCAGCCGCTTCCTCTTCTTCTTTCTCTTCTGATCTTTCTTTTTGTTCACACATTTCTGTATGTGTTTCAGGCCTATTTTCACTTCACAGATCATTGGTGTTTCTCATCCAGCTCCTGGAAAGTTGCCATGTTTCAAATATCGGGCTGTTTTCTCCAGCTTAATCACAGCTTCTGGAACTGCGGTGTAAAAGGAAACCATAAGTATACTCTACTCCTTATTTGTACTTTTTGATACATGAAAAAAAAACATTTGAAATGAAAACTTCAATAAAAATTATTGAACAAGAAAAGGAAACCATCAGTAGGTTGCTGATGTAGCAGAAGCCATCCCTGTAAGAATATGAGCAAGGAGGTTGCAGGAAAGTTCTGAGTGTCTTCTTTGCAGCAAACACAAGATGCCTCACCGCTGCATGCTGCTGATTTCTATGATACTAGAAGGACCGCCCCCAGTATATAGGACCCTCAGGTATAAGAGGCAGACCTAACCTGTGTATATGATATTATAAAGCCATTCTTACCTGGTTGCTCCACTATGACCTCCATTAGTTGGTCCTTGATGACTTGAGTACATTTTTAATACACTTGTAACTGTAACACAGAGAAATGTCCTTACATAAACTGGTAGATATGACAATATTCAGTTACCCCCAGAATATACCCGTGACCCCCTCCCCCCACTACAGAGGGGCAGATATACAGGTGCTGTGTATACCAGGCAGGAAGGATATGGGGTCCTAGCGTATATGACATCATAATACCAGGAGAGGCTATCTGATTATAGCACCGCCTGATCCAGCCTCCGGGGTATAGGCTGGCTGCTGTAGTTACTGCGCCCCCTGTAGGTCAGACAGTAAAGTGCAGCCCCATGTTATATAGCAGATCCCTATAGAGAAGAAGAAGATGGACACTCACCAGCATGTAATGATGCCCAAAATGGTGATAATCGTTGAAATGGCCGATATGGCCTTGACAGCGGGGCTCGTGGTAATAAAGAAACAAGATGGATGTTATTACCTCTTATTACAGACAGAACATGCTATAAGACATTGTCCATCATCTCTAGATCCTCCTGATGCCAGCGCTGATCTTTATGAAGACATCAGCGGGCAGGGACTGGGGGTAATGGGCACATCACTATATAGGAGCAATCCCCTAAAGAAGCCGCTCAGTGGTTGTTCTCCTAAACTACAGCCAGGGCTCGGTAGAGGATGATGGGAGTAGTATTAGGGGAGCAGAAATTGACTACTCACTGTTCTTCGCTCCTCCGCTGTCCGGTCCGGTCGATGTTGTTTTCTCGGATCCTGGTAAAGTCACTGTCCATAAGAGAATGAAGTGAAATAAAGACACGAAATCCATGATGGCGGCAAATGACCCCAAAACTGTAACATGAGGAAGAAATTGAACCTCTTAAAGGCATTCCGTCATTGAATTGTGTTATGTTCTGTGGTAACGGAACCCATAGCGCAATTTAACCTGAACCTGAACTTCAAAAACTAAAGTTCGCTCATCCCTAACCATAACCATTCTCAGTGCATAAATACAGCACCAGAACCAAGCTCAAAATACTAGAACCAAGGACTAGGACTGGAACCAGGCGCATAACATAAATAGAGCACCAGAACCAAGTTGTAAAAACAAATATAGTACCATAACCATACTCAGTACATAAATACAGCCCTAGAACCAAGCTCATAACATGCATACAGCACCAGAACCAAGCTCATAACATAAATACAGCACCAGAACCAAGCTCATAACATGAATACAGCACCAGAACCTAGCTCATAACATGAATATAGCACCAGAATCAAGATCATAACATGCATACAGCACCGGAACCAAGCTCAAAATACTAGAACCAAGGACTAGGACTGGAACCAGGCGCATAACATAAATAGAGCACCAGAACCAAGTTGTAAACACAAATATAGTACCATAACCATGCTCAGTACATAAATACAGCCCTAGAACCAAGCTCATAACCATACAGATACAGCTCATAACATAAATACAGCACATCATAACATGAATACAGCACCAGAACCAAGCTCAAAATACTAGAACAAGGACTAGGACTGGAACCAGGCGCATAACATAAATAGAGCACCAGAACCAAGTTAACATAATATAGCATAACCATGCAACATAAATAAGCCTAGAAGCTCATAACATGCATACAGCACCAGAACCAAGCTCATAACATGCATACAGCACCAGAACCAAGCTCATAACACATTCATAACGCAGCACCAGACAAGCTCATAAACATACAGTCATAACATGCATACAGCACCAGAACCAGCTCAAAAGAACCAGGCGCATAAACATAAATTCAGACCAAACCAAGTTGTACAACCAGCTCAGTACCATAACATGCTCAAACAACTCATAACATGAAGCACCAGAACCAAGCTCATAACATGCATACAGCACCAGAACCAAGCTCATAACATGAATACAGCACCAGAACCAAGCTCATAACATGAATACAGCACCAGAACCAAGCTCATAACATGCATACAGCACCAGAACCAATATAACTAATACACATGAATAATAACATAAGTACATGTACAGCACCAGAACCAAGCTCATAACATATAAATACATATATAACATCCATAACATTCTAATAACATAAGTACAGTAGGTATATCTCCATAACATAAATGCAGCCCCAGAACCAAGCTCAGTACACAACTATCGCCCAGAACCTGTCATCTAATAACAACCCTTCATTCTCTCTATTAGAAGAACGCTGTTGTCTGACAGGCATGCATTTTGAACTCATGGGATGTGGACAAGCATTTCTGTGTTCTGATAGTTTGGGGACAGATCAGCATTGAGGGATATATGTCCCTGGGCAACCGGTCTTGTACCTCTGATCTATACTCAAAATTATGATGCAAGTCAATTTGCCACGTTCAAACTAATAAAGAAAATTCTAGAAATTCACAATGAGTCAGATTCTTATCTGGAATACTGGTTCCCTTTAAAGGAGTTTTCCACTTTGAGCAATCCCTTTTTGTTATATTCAGAAGGTGTCTTGCTGATAAGACCACCACCGATCAGTTGGGATCAGTGGGGGAACAGCTACTAGGTGCTCAATTTTGCTACAGCGCCATCACAGGAGAAATGCAGTATTACACCATTTCCTCAGTAGGAGTTACAGTTAGTGTAAAGCTTGGATGTGCTGGGTCCTCCAGAGCAAGAGATGGGTGACAGCTCCTCGGCAGTCATATTAATTGATGCTCTTATATAACAGCTGATAAAACTCTTACAAGGTAACACAACAGGACAGCTCCAGACAGGACTGATCATGGAATGTATGTAGAAAGTTCTATAGGAGCACAGATCATTCTATCCATACATAGGGATGAAGGAACACACCTCCTCAGTGTCACACACCTCTCCTGTCACTACCCCCAGCAGTCACATCCCGCAGCCTCTCTGCTCTCAGCACGCCTGGAAATAATGTGCTCCTCTGCTAACCACAAACAAGCCCATGTAACAGCGGGGATGGAGCGACACCATCAGCAAGGTAAGAAGGGCAGCCGCCTGGATATTATGTACCTGTAGGACCACTGAGAGAGGGGACAAACTTATCATGGGGGGTTTGCGGATATAAAAATGAGGGAAGAGTTACAAGAGATAGATGTAGTCTACTATCTTTCTATTCTATCTATCTATCATGTATTATCTATCTATCTATCTATCTGTCTGTCTATCATGTATTATCTATCTATCTATTTATCTGTGTCTATCTATCTCATATCTATCTATCTATCTATCTATCTATTTATCTGTCTATTTATCTATCTATCTATCTATCGAAGAAAAATGGCAAAACAGGCAAAACAAAAAAATGTAGAAGGAGGTGCCAGCCCAGTGGGACAAGACTAACGCCCAAATAGACAAAAATAGCAAAAAGGCAGCACTCTCAAATAGAAAAAAAAATGTAAATAGATTTATTCACCCATGAAGGACGCAACGTTTCAGCTCCACACTAGAGCCTTTCTCCAGTCTATCTATTTATCCATTTGTTTGTCTGTCTATATCTATCTATCTATCTATGTAATATCTATCTATCTATCTATCTATCTATCTCCTATCTATCTATCTATCTATCTATCTATCTATTCAGTAATGTAATCCCTGGAATTATCTATGGCCTTTTGTCTAGATACTCTAAGGCTAGTTTCCAGCCGGATCCAGCAATAACGGTTCTGGTACTGATAATACAACCATGTGGATCCGTAATGAACGGATCCGGTTGTATTATCTTTAACATCGCTGGGATGGATCCGTCATGAACTCCATTGAAAGTCAATGGAGGACAGATCCGTTTATGAGTGTGTCACACCAAACAGATCCGTCCCCATTGACTTGTTTTGGGAGTCATGACGTCTTGGTGCGGATACCCAGGATGGAGAGCAAACCGCAGCATGTTGCGGTTTGCTCTCCGGTCTGGAGAAGCAGGTGAACTGAACGGAATGCTTTTAGGAGCACTCTGTTCTCTTCAGTTCAGTTTTGTCCCCATTGACAATGAATGGGGACAAAACTGAAGCGTTTTATTCCAGTATTGAGCCCCTATGACAGAACTCAATACCAGAATTATAAAACACTAGTGTGAAAGTAGCCTAAGACAATCTACATGATGCTGACATCCTATACATTATATAGATACATTGAATACACATCTGCTTCTGCTGAGAAGTCAAGGTTCAGTATTATTATTTGACAAAAGGAAAAACCAGACCCGATCATTCATAAGAAAGATGCTATGGAAGGTGATTCATCTTAAACTGTCAGATGAGGGATGCTGTGCTCCATATACAGTGGTCACCTCCTCTACAACCTTGTCCTGTTACCAACCAGGAAGTTCAGGGCCATTCAAATGATTTCAGCACCGGGTAGCAGTGTTTTTTGTTCACTGGTTACTTATGCGCTGCATGGCAGTATTATTTAGTACCTTACTTTACCCTCTAGGGCAGTATTATTTAGGGACTGTTACTTGAGCACTGTATGGTAGTATTATTTAGTAACTCACTTTACACTCTATGGCAGTATTATTTAGGGACTGTTACTTGAACACTGTATGGTAGTATTATTTAGTAACTCACTTCACACTCTATGGCAGTATTATTTAGGGACTGTTACTTGAACACTGTATGGTAGTATTATTTAGTAATTCACTTCACACTCTATAGCAGTATCATTTAGGGACTGTTACTTGAGCACTGTATGGTAGTATTATTTAGTAACTCACTTCACACTCTATGGCAGTATTATTTAGAGACTGTTACTTGAGCACTGTATGGTAGTATTATTTAGTAATTCACTTCACACTGTATTGCAGTATTATTTAGGGACTGTTACTTGAGCACTGTATGGTAGTATTATTTAGTAACTCACTTCACACTGTATGGCAGTATTATTTAGGGACTGTTACTTGAGCACTGTATGGTAGTATTATTTAGTAACTCACTTCACACTGTATGGCAGTATTATTTAGGGACTGTTACTTGAGCACTGTATGGTAGTATTATTTAGTAACTCACTTCACACTCTATGGCAGTATTATTTAGGGACTGTTACTTGAGCACTGTATGGTAGTATTATTTAGTAACTCACTTCACACTCTATGGCAGTATTATTTAGGGACTGTTACTTGAGCACTGTATGGTAGTATTATTTAGTGACTCACTTCACACTCTATGGCAGTATTATTTAGGGACTGTTACTTGAGCACTGTATGGTAGTATTATTTAGTGACTCACTTCACACTCTATGGGCAGTATTATTTAGGGACTGTTACTTGAGCACTGTATGGTAGTATTATTTAGTAACTCACTTCACACTCTAATGGCAGTAATTATTTAGGGACTGTTACTTGAGCACTGTATGGTAGTATTATTTAGTAACTCACTTCACACTGGTATGGCAGTATTATTTAGGGACTGTTACTTGAGCACTGCATTGGTAGTATTATTTAGTAACTCACTTCACACTCTATGGCAGTATTATTTAGAGACTGTTACTTGAGCACTGTATGGTAGTATTATTTAGTAACTCACTTCACACTCTATGGCAGTATTATTTAGGGACTGTTACTTGAGCACTGTATGGTAGTATTATTTAGTAACTCACTTCACACTCTATAGCAGTATTATTTAGGGACTGTTACTTGAACACTGTATGGTAGTATTATTTAGTAACTTACTTCACACTGTATGGCAGTATTATTTAGGCACTCTTACTTGCACACTGCGAGTTCTCCCTAAAGACATATTGTGAAGGGGGATTAGATACCACAGTTTAGCACCTTGAATGTAGGCACTTTTACCTGAGCTCTTTATGAAGGTATTATTTAGGCAATGATATTTGACCACTCTACGGCAGTATTTTGGACATTGTTTTTTGTGCACTGCAGGACAGGATTCCGTAGGTACTGTTATTAGAGCAACTTATAGCAGTATTATTACTTGAGCAGTTGATGTTAGTAATTTTAGATGCTCTATACAGGAACCGTTACTTGAGCACTGTATAACAGTATTATTTAGAGACTATTACATGAACACTGTACAGCAGTTTTATTTTGTGACTGTTAAGACTGTATTACACAGCCTGATGTGGCAGATGATTGTCATTACATCCCAGCAATCGCCTGCTCGCTACCGGAGGAGACTGCTGCCATTACATGCAGCGATTTCCTCTGCAGCTTGGGGAGGAGCAATCGCTCGGCCATCACTCGTCCCCAAGCTGTATAGTGGTTTGCCAGCGGCAGATCGTGATTAGACAGCACAATCTGCCTCCTGCAAGCATTTGCTCGTTCAGCGGCAGTATTACACCGCCAGGTGATCGCTAACGAGTATTCATGCGAACATTTGTTATAGAGCATCTGCCAAAAAATCAGCAGGTGTAATACAGTCTATACTTGTGCACTTTATGGCAGTGTTATTTAAGAATTGTTACCTCACTGTATGGCAGGGTTATTTAAGCACTGATACTTAGGGATTTTGTGACAGAATATTTTGGCCACTGTTGCTTGAACTCTATGCAACAACAGTATTTAAACAATTTTAATGGTGCACTGTATGGTAGTATTATTCATGCACTATTATGGCACTTTACTGCAGTATTAATAAGACACTCAACAGAACAGTTAATCAGTGTTTTAATCACTTAAGGCACTGTTACTGGGGCTTTGTGTGGCATGATTATATAGACATGCTAAGTTGAGTTCATTTTGTCACTACATTTAGCAACTGTTACTTGAGCACAGTATATAAGTATTATTTAAGCACTGCTGCTTGGGTACTTTTAGCAATTTTTGTCAGTATCATTAAGGCACTATTACTTGAACACTGTATAGCAATATTTTAAGCAAAGTTACTTGGGCACTCTATGTCAGTATTATTTAGGCAATGTTGCTTGAGAACTATTTGGTATGTCACTTTTATTTAAAGGGTTTCTGTCACCAGTTTTTTCGGTATGAATCAGGCTGACATTAGAGATGTGCTAATGTCACCTGATTCCAAATATATATCTGTTTTATTTACTGGTGCCCCCATTTTTATATAAAATGAACTTTTATTTTATGCTAATAAGGCTCCTAGGTGCAAGGGGCGTTACCTCTGCTCCTAGAGGCTCTGTTGATTGACAGGACCAGGCAGAGAAGAAACACTCCATTCACCATAGCTTTTAAGGACCTTCAATGATGTCATGGCCATGTGATCAGTCACATGGTTTAGGAGGAGACAGGCTGTTTGTGTGATCCTAACCATGTGACTGATCACATGGTCATGACATCATTGAAGGTCCTTAAAACTATGGTGAATGGAGTGTTTCTTCTCTGCCTGGTCCTGTCAATCAACAGAGCCTCTAGGAGCAGAGGTAACGCCCCTTGCACCTAGGAGCCTTATTAGCATAAAATAAAAGTTCATTTTATATAAAAATGGGGGCACCAGTAAATAAAACAGATATATATTTGGAATCAGGTGACATTAGCACATCTCTAATGTCAGCCTGATTCATACCGAAAAAACTGGTGACAGAAACCCTTTAAGAAATGTTACTTCACAGCACTCTATGTGAGAATGATTTAGGTGTTGTACTGTAACTTGAGCACTCTATGTCACTATTATTTAGGTATTGTTAGAACACTCTATTTGAGTATTATTTAGGCATTACTGCATGAGCAATCTATGTCACTATTATTTAGGTAATTTTACTTTAGCACTCTGTGTCAGTATGATTTAGGCATTGTTACTTCAGCACTTTATGTCAGTATCATGTATGCATTGTTAGAGCACTCCATGTCAGTATTGTTTAAGCACTGTTACTTGAGCATTCTTTGTCAGTATTATTTAGGCATTGTTACTTGAGCACTCTATGTCAATATTATTTAGGCAATCTTACATGAGCACTCTATGTCAGTATTATTTAGGCAATGTTACTTGAGTACTCTATGTCAGTGTTATTTAGGCAATGTTACTTGAACTTTCTATGTAAGTATTATTTAGGCAATGTTACTTGATCACTCTATGTCAGTATTATTTAGGCAATGTTACTTGAGCACTGTATGTCAGTATTATTTAGGCAATGTTACTTGAGCACTGTATGTCAGTATTATTTGGGCAATGTTACTTGAGCACTGTATGTCAGTATTATTTGGGCAATGTTACTTGAGCACTCCATGTCAGTATTATTTAGACAATGTTACCTGAGCAGTCCATGTCAGTATTATTTAGGCAATGTTACTTGAGCACTCTATGTCAGTGTTATTTAGGCAATGTTAGTTGAACACTCCATGTCAGTATTATTTAGGAAATGTTACTTGAACACCCCATGTCAGTATCATTTATGCATTGTTAGAGCACTCCATGTCAGTATTGTTTACGCACTGTTACTTGAGCATTCTTTGTCGGTATTATTTAGGCATTGTTACTTGAGCACTCTATGCCAGTATTATTTAGGCAATGTTACTTGAGCACTCCATGTCAGTATTATTTAGGCAATGTTAGTTGAACACTCTATGTCAGTATTATTAAGGCAATGTTAGTTGAACACTCTATGTCAGTATTATTTAGGCAATGTTAGTTGAACACTCTATGTCAGTATTATTAAGACAATGTTAGTTGAACACTCTATGTCAGTATTATTAAGGTAATGTTAGTTGAACACTCTATGTCAGTATTATTAAGGCAATGTTAGTTGAACACTCTATGTCAGTATTATTTAGGCAATGTTAGTTGAACACTCTATGTCAGTATTATTAAGACAATGTTAGTTGAACACTCTATGTCAGTATTATTAAGGTAATGTTAGTTGAACACTCTATGTCAGTATTATTAAGGCAATGTTAGTTGAACACTCTATGTCAGTATTATTTAGGCAATGTTACTTGAACACTCTATGTCAGTATTATTTAGGCAATGCTACTTGAGCACTCCATGTCAGTATTATTTAGGCAATGTTACTTGAGTACTCTATATCAGTATTATTTAGGCAATGTGACTTGAACACTCTATGTGAGTATTATTTAGGCAATGTGACTTGAACACTCTATGTCAGTATTATTTAGGCAATGTGACTTGAACACTCTATGTCAGTATTATTTAGGCAATGTGACTTGAACACTCTATGTGAGTATTATTCAGGCAATGTGACTTGAACACTCCATGTCAGTATTATTTAGGCAATGTTACTTGAGTACTCTATATCAGTATTATTTAGGCAATGTGACTTGAACACTCTATGTGAGTATTATTTAGGCAATGTGACTTGAACACTCTATGTCAGTATTATTTAGGCAATGTGACTTGAACACTCTATGTCAGTATTATTTAGGCAATGTGACTTGAACACTCTATGTGAGTATTATTTAGGCAATGTGACTTGAACACTCCATGTCAGTATTATTTAGGCAATGTGACTTGAACACTCTATGTCAGTACTCTTTAGGCAATGTTACGTGAGCACTCCATGTCAGTATTATTTAGGCAATGTTATCTTGAACACTCAATGTCAGTATTATTCAGACAATGTTACTTGAACACTCCGTGTCAGTATTATTTAGCAATATTACTTAAGCTCTCTATGTCAGTATTATTTAGGCAATGTTACATGAACACTCCATATCAGTATTATTCAGGCAATGTTACTTGAACACTCCATGTCAGTATTATTTAGCAATATTACTTGAGCACTCTATGTCAGTATTATTCAGGCAATGTTACATGAACACTCCATGTCAGTATTATTTAGGCAATGTGACTTGAACACTCCATACATTTTAGGCATTTAGGCCAGGTTCACACTATCTTTGGACTCTATGCCCTTCTCCTTCTTATACATAGAGGTATCAGTGTATTATTTCCCAGGTCTCTCTGTGTAGTCTGCGTTTTGCTCAGGTCCTCAGTATAGAGGCACACTATATACACTATATACACATTTCTGCACAGTTGTAGTGAGATCAATGTCATTGATTGCTGCGGGTTGTCAGAGAGGCTGGGAATTCGATGATGAAGTTGTCACGTGTATATATAAAATTTCATGGAACATCAGCTTTCAGAGATATGTGAGCGGGATCTATTCCTGCACACTCAGCATTTCATGAGAGCGTATGTACTGAGATATACCCAGCACTGTCTCTGTTCATTAAACCTTTGCACAGTCGGGAATATGAGGACGTCTTATGATTCTGGCGTAAAAACTCCCCAGTCTTCCACTTCTTGCTTTTATCTGCTTCTAGGAAAGCTGGGTGATCACCAATCTGGCTATTGTCATAGGTTGCAACTTACTGTACATTAAAGTCAATGGAGGCTGATTTTCTGCATGTCACATGTCGCCAAGTGAACGGCTACACGGGTCACTGGTGTTGGATTCTTTGCGACTCACGCTGCGATCCCATTCATTTCTATGTGATCGCCGCTACTCCTGCTATCCTGTTGCGCGACGGGTGTCGCCATGTAGCCATATCCGTAATTAAAACAAGAAAATGATATTTCCATTCACTTACAGCAAGCTGAGATCCTGCAGCCATAGAGGAACCAGACACCAGGTATATTACAAAGTTGTAAAAGTGCAGTTGGGGTCAACAAGTTCCCAGTGCCGGGGCTGGATCCAAATCTGGGCAAGTGTGATGGAATGTAATAGCGCAAAATCATACCACTAAATAATGCCATGCAGCGCCCACACAAAACTGCCATGTAGTGCATATATAATAGCGTCATACAGAGAACACAAAGTCTAGTTAGTGCCACGTTAACAGGTCAAATAATAATACTGCTGTATGTTTTTAGATTTTCGGAAGCTGCACGGCAGTATTATATGGGAACTATATGACAGTGTTATTTGATGCAACATCTTATCTAGGAACTATATTGTGGTATTATTTAGGCTGCATATGGCAATACCTTGGCACTTTGTCATTGTGTGGATTCTGTCAAACATCACAGTTTCCAGACCAGTTAAAACTGCATTTTGAGGTTATGAGGGGGTTAACCAGCCCCCCTTTGATCCCGATCACACATACGGACCGCCTCGCCCCCCTGTGGGCTGCTTCTGGAGCGGAGAACACACAGATTAACAGCATCAATTATTGCTAATGTCTTTATTTACTCCGAGCGGTCGATAATAATTTGTGTTTTTGCTTTAATGAGATCAGCCGACTGGCGTGCTGCGTGCCGGACTTAACCCCTCCTTGCCTGGTGACAGAGATATTACCGGTCAGCTCTGCTCAGCCAGTTGCAGGGGTTTCAATCTGCAGCAAATTTTCTGAGCCTATTGGCGATTTGGGCTTCTTACCCCATGCAATATCAGCTATAGTGTGCCCCAAGGGTGTAGCTAAAGGCTCATGGGCCCTGGTGCAAGAGTTCAGCTTGGCCCCCCTTCCCTCAGTGTTTTGTGTGTCATCTTATGCGGTACAAGGGTCTTTGGGCTCCTGAGGCTCCTGGGCCCGGTAGCAACTGCTACCTCTGCACCCCCTATAGCTACGGCCCTGGCGTGCCCCCTTATAGTGCCAGCCACAGTATGCCCCTAAGAAGTATCATGAATAGTGTACCCCTTATAGTATGCCTCCTTATAGTGCCAACCACAGTATGCCCTTAAGAAGTATCATGAATAGTGTACCCCTTATAATGTGCCCCCTTACAGTGCCAACTTCCCGCAACCTACCATCTGTAATGCTGCAAGCCCTGAAGGAGCTAAGGATGGGAGTAGTAGTGGCTCTGCCTGCAATTATCGTTCACTGTGGCAATCCTCACACTGATGCCCACTATGGCCAGGGCAGTAATAGGAGGGCGCACCCTTTCTTGCCCTCGACGCTCCTGCCTGATGGTAGTTGGGATGCCCTTGGCGTTGTGGGTTTGGTGCTGGTACAAGGCAAGAGATGTAGATGCTGTGGCCGGCGAATGGTGCTGGAGTCAGTACCCAGGCCAGTTGTATAGAACATAAACAAGTGCAGAATGGGAGTTGTATTACATCCGATAGTATCACAGTTGCAAACAACAGTGCAAATCTTCCCAGATAGCAATGCACGGATATAGGCCAGGATGGGGGTTGTAGTACTACTTCCCTCTGTCTCTCCAAAGTCTCTCTCTGCAGAATCTAAGGCTGGCAATATTATTCTGTAATGATGGCTGTAAATCTCAGTTGAGGGATACAGGATTAAGATATGGCTGGCCATAATCGTGTTCGTGTGTGAAGGGTGTACCAGCAATGTCCATCTCACTGCAGTAAAGTCTCTATTAGCAAATACCTTACTGACTGACTCCAGTGCTCGACCATGCAGATTGTGGACCTTGTAGTTCTTTCTTTTCTCTTTCTTTCTGGAGTACTGTGAAGTGGAGATGGTTTTCTCTTAGTAGATTTCTTCGAGATTTCCAAATGTGGTGGAAATGGAAAAAAATGCAATTCAAAAACAGTTTTACAATGTTTGTCCCTACAGCATTCCCTTATGCGGCAATACTGGCCTGTGCCCTTGATTCACTGGGTCAGTATGATTACGATGATGCCACATTGTGGCGAATCGCCCATTTTGATTTTTTTCCGTTACGCCATTCGCCATATGGGATAAATATTTTTATATTTTAATAGTACTGGAGTTTTTGGACGTGGCAATGTCCCTGATGTCTATATTTTTTAATGTTTACGTATTTATTTTCTTATCCTAGGGAAAGGGTTTTTTTTTATTTTTATATATTTTTTAATTTTTATATATTTATATATTTTTTTTTTTACTTTTATAAAACTTTTTTTAGCCCCTCTAGGAAGCTACAATACTGACTAGTCAGATTTTTTTTTTTTAGGTCAACATAGGAACTGCAGCTCTAATATGATGGGTCTCTTCATAGATTGGGGGGGGTTGGCGGTGATTTTTTTGCTATTTAGATGCCGTGGTAGCGTTTGACCATGAAATGTAAAGGTTTAAATGCCTGCGCTCTTCATTATTGCTATTCACAAACATTAACCGCAGGCCTCTGCATTTTGAAACAGCAGAAACCTGTTGGCTATGGCGTCTGCTGCACACGCAAGCAGGCGGCATGTTTGAAGGCCCTCACAGCGCCATACATGTGCGGGGAGGGTTAAATGCCCTGAATGTACCAACATCAATGTTAGTAAATATGTCATCTGTTATTTATAATCCTTGTGACTTTATATTGCAAAGAAACCTATGGGCCCCTCAGACAACAGGGGCAGCATGCAACTATCCATGTTTCTGCTATAGTTCGCCCCTGGACAGACCATATCATGTGATAGAGCAGGAGGAGCTGAGTATATTGATATATAATTTTATAGAAAAAAATATTCAGTATAATTTGTAATTCCTACATGTAAATCTCTATTTATAAGTCTGGTGGGAGGAGTCAATCATCATGTAGGACCGCCCTCCAGACCCAAAGTAAGCAAGGATTTTCTTCACTAAAAAACTTCTACTGAATCTTTTCCCATAAAACTATATATATATATACAGTGCCTTGCGAAAGTATTCGGCCCCTGGAGCTTTTCAACCTTTTGCCACATTTCAGGCAACAAAAAGATATAACATTTTAAATTTTTGGTGAAGAATCAAGTGGGTCACAATTGTGAAGTGGAACAAAATTTATTGGATCATTTAAACTTTTTTTGTAATAATAAAACTGAAAAGTGGGGCGTGCAAAATTATTCGTCCCCCTTGCATTAATACTTTGTTGCGTCACCTTTTGCTGCGATTACAGCTGCGGTCTCTTGGGGGATGTCTCTATCAGTTTTGCACATCTAGAGACTGAAATTCTTGCCCATTCTTCCTTGCAAAACAGCTGGAGCTCTTTGAGGTTGGATGGAGACGTTTGTGAACAGCAGTTTTCAGCTCTTTCCACATATTCTCAATTGGATTCAGGTCTGGACTGTGACTTGGCCATTCTAAGACCTGGATACCTTTATTTTTGAACCATTCCATTGTAGATTTTGCTTTATGTTTGGGATCATTGTCTTGTTGGAAGATAAATCTCCGTCCTAGTCTCAGGTCTTTTTGCAGACTCCAACAGGTTTTCATCCAGAATGGTCCTGTATTTGGCTCCATCCATCTTCCCATCAATTTTAACCATCTTCCCTGTCCCTGCTGATGAAAAGCAGGCCCAAACCATGATGCTGCCCCCACCATGTCTGACAGTGGGGATGGTGTGTTCAGGGGGATGAGCTGTGTTGCTTTTAACGCCAAACATATCGTTTTGCATTGCTTCCAAAAAGTTGGATTTTGGTTTCATCTGAGCAGAGCACCTTCTTCCACATGTTTGGTGTCTCCCAGGTGGCTTGTGGCAAACTGTAAACCAGACTTTTTATGGATATCTTTGAGAAATGGCTTTCTTCTTGCCACTCTTCCATAAAGGGCAGATTTGTGAAGTGTTGGACTGATTGTTGTCCTATGGACAGACTCTCCCACCTCAGCTGTAGATCTCTGCAGTTCATCCAGAGTGATCATGGGCCTCTTGGCTGCATCTCTGATCAGTCTTCTCCTTGTTTGAGATGAAAGTTTAGAGGGACGGCCGGGTCTTGGTAGATTTGCAGTGGTCTGATACTCCTTCCATTTCAATATGACGCTTGCACAGTGCTCCTTGGGATATTTAAAGCTTGGGAAATCTTTTGGTATCCAAATCCGGCTTTAAATTTGTCCACAACAGTATCAGGACCTGCCTGGTGTGTTCCTTGGTCTTCATGATGCAGAACCCTGAGACTATCACAGAGCAGGTGCATTTATACGGAGACTTGATTACACACAGGTGGATTCTATTTATCTTCATCAGTCATTTAGGACAACATTGGATCATTCAGAGATCCTCAATCAACTTCTGGAGGGAGTTTTCTGAACTGAAAGTAAAAGGGCCGAATAATTTTGCACGCCCAACTTTTCAGTTTTATTATAACAAAAAAAGTTTAAATGATCCAATAAATTTCGTTCCACTTCACAATTGTGACCCACTTGTTGTTGATTCTTCACCAAAAATTCCAATAATCTCAGTTCCTGTTGCTCTACAAGAAGTGCAATCAGATAGGGTAATATCTACGGTATGGTACATCCCCTTTAAGAGGAAGTTGAAGCATATAGAACTTTCATGATCCAAAATTCTCTTAACTTTTTCCTGAAGTACGATACATCATTTTTCACCACCGCAGCTCATATCTATACTCACTTTGCAGGACTGATCTTCCTAAGCTCGTTATAACAGAGTCATGCTATCTGGTCAGTCATGAGAACATCACTTTAATGAGGATAATAAGCTTTCCATCCGTTCACTCCCCATAGAGTCTTAAGGTAGCACCCACTGCTGGAGAACATAATGTAGAACTATAGACAAATTAGGCTTAATTAGAAAGTTCAAGGAAATTAACAATCATCTTAAAACTTTTTCTATGATCTGCTCTTCCACATAATGAGCAATTCTTACATGGAGGAAAGGAATTCAAAGCCGCAGGGGGCAGGTTGTACGATGGGGAAGGGGTTCTCTAATTACAGAAATATTCTGCTGAATCTTTAAGAACTTAGAATGAGGTGTGTCTTCTGTCCGCATCTTAAAATCTTTCTTTGCCCTTATAACATTTGACGTTGCAGATATGGAAATTTGGCTGTGTGAATGCCTACTGAGGAATGTTCTCCAGAGCTGTTTTAAAGTGGCAACTATTGTCTGACATTTTGGAGATTTAGAGGAGTCTTCTATTCATCCAATTTCAAACATGTATAAAATATAGATACTCCTTACTCTCTCTTGTCATGTCTTTTGGTCTTGTATATGTTATTACCGTAGTTATGATTCTGTGTTTTTCATGGATCAGTACATAAGGCCATCCTACACTGATGGTAGGTGTGGTGCTTCAAGGCCTACCAAGTTTCATAAATATGGAAGAACCTATCATAAAAAAGTACTATTCCATACAGAGGTGAAGATGGCCTCAGTCTCAAACCATCAATGTTGAGAAATGGTCCAATCTGGTTGGTCTTGTTGGAACTCTGGCTTGAAAATAGTGGTGAAGTAGGCCTTTGACCTGGTGGTAGGTATTTTAAGGACATTGACACATCAAAGAAGAAAAAATTGAGGCAATTCAGTCTAGAAGGATCACAGTAAAGATTTGGAAATTAGTGGTTTTGACCTTGAGGATGAAGATAGCATCTTCCTCAAAGAGCCTTAACTTATGTTTCTTTATTCCACCAAGCCCCTCAATATTTGAAGACCCTAAGAGCATCCCCTGAAGTTGCCTGAGCATCCTTTGAGGGTAGCCTCTTCAGTCTGTGCATGTACTCCTGGTATTTGGCTGATGGTATTGGGGCCCTGATAATCTCATGTGAACCTGACTTTGGAGAAGATCTTTTGCCACTATGGTCTATGTTGAGAAAATCCAGGTCCATTTCTCTTATAATGAAGAGATGATCTATCCAGAGATATTATTGGAGGTAGCAGAAACCTTCCGGATACCTACCAAGGTAACTGTAAAATTCCCTAAAGAAAACAATGTCATTTTACTGTTCATCGTTAGTTTACCTGTGTAATTGGTGACCAGTACAGCGAGTCCAAGTGAGAATAGGACATGATAGGAGTGATAGTAGCAAGACGGGTAGTTGTTACTGACTCTGATGCTTCCTTTGGCTCTGTAGTGATGCAAATGGTGTACCTTTATTCCCTCTGGGGCACACCCTGGTTCTGGGGTTCTCCTGAGTAATGGTAATTTGAGGTGCCTAATGATAGTGATGAATTGTGAGGGTTCCCTGCAGCATTGGAGGCAATGATGAGGCAGTTTCGACAGTAGAACAGTTCTCTACTTGCAGTAAGGTTCAAATAAATCTTTCACAGTTCTCAGCAGGCACGAACTGTCAGTTCCCACGCAATAAGCAATTTCCACAGGTCCTACAGGCTTCATAGCTGCAGTAACAGTCAATAGGCAAAGATGCCTCTTCAAAGCAATTCTCCTCACACTGCATACCTCCAGCACAATCATCCAGAAATAGGGGTGCAACGCTTTATCTTGTAAGATGCAACCACAGGGTGGACTCCAATGTCATACTATGCTCTCCACCTTTATTACAGGTTGTTATACTTGCAGTGGCTGGGTTTGGGGCCACCGTAATGATACACTGGGTCCCCCAGACACCGTCGAGGTGTCACCACGTGTTGATGCTCTCCGGAAGGGTTGGTAAGGCGCGGTGCACCCCAATGGGAAATAACTCCAGAGATTCAGGGTCTGCAGTTAACCAGTGTGCTTCTTTAAGGGTTTAATGCCGAGGAAAGCCTGGGATAGATGTCCCTATCTCTCAAAAGGCTGGTACCCTGGTCAAAGGCTGGAGGCCCATGGTCTGTAGCTCAGTAGTCTGGGTGGCTCCTTGGTCACAGGGCAGGTGACTCATGGTCTGTGGCTCAGCGTCCCCATCTCAGCGTCTTCTTCTGGTCACTCATGCAGACTGGCATGAGTCTCCCCTCCAAGCACTGGTCCCTAACTGCAGAACACTAGAGGCTCTGACTGATCTCCTAATATACAATTTTTAGCTGGACTGGAACCTTCTAGTGGGAGGTGTGGAATGGAGAAACTCAGCACAAACAGTTATAAAGTTACCACTCCGTCTGTCAAAGACTTACATTAGAGCTTCAATGATACTCAATGGCAATGACACAGCAGTTTTCCAGACATAATAACATAGCTAAACCAGACATTCAAAAGGTCAGTCTGTCTGGTTTTGGTGGTAAACAAGTCTGGCTTTTCCCTCCAAAACATGCTCTTCTTTAAACCCTATGGCAGCTGTTGAAAATTACCAGCTTCTGATTCAAAGTCCCAAAAGTCTCTCAGTATCCCTTAATCCTTTCCACAGAGCCTGCAAATAAAGTGCAAATGAACAAGATATATATCACAAAATTCATATAAAATTCTGTTACACAGTATTAAACAGTGCGCATTAATCTTTTCAAGTGAAATAAAGTAAGAAGTTTATAACTTTGCATTAGGGAAACAGGGGCAAATGTCCAGACTTCACAGTACCCCTGCCACAGGGCATTACATACTTACAGTTAAGAAATAAATGGATAGACTCCGGTTTCTTTTGCATTCAGTTTCTTTCTTTTTATTAGAAGGTATTTATAGCAAAGCATATGAGTGACGTTTCGGCCTAAGGTAGGCCTTCTCCAGACTTGCCTCCAGGAAGGCGGAAGAAAAGTGGAGAAGAAGCTCATTGGATAGACAGCAGGTACTTCTGTAACTGAAGATGTTGCGCTACTCTTCAAAAGAAAGAAACTGAATGCAAAAGAAACCGGAGTCTATCCATTTATTTGTATTGTGGGGTAGGAACCCTACTCCAGATAAAAATATACGGCGTGCGACAAGTCAACACTCAGATATTTACAGTTAAGGTTACTACAGGTTTCGACTGGGGGAGTAGTGTGGTGGGCATATCCAGATTCTGCCTTTAGGTTTGCCCAAGGCCAGAAGCCTTTCTCTTTCTGGATAATGTCTGCTTTGGAGTCTAGAACCTTCTGGTTAAGCAGTTTTTCTCCACAGAGCTTCTTCTCGCACCTCCTTTTGGTACTGGTATGCTTCCTGGAAATATCTTTGCATCTACACTCAACACTGTCCCAACATTCATGAAGAAATCTGGGTTTCACTTCCCTTTTTCTAAAATTTGCGTCCCACCTATCTCTTAGTTTAACTTGATCGACATGTCTTTTTTCAACCATATTAACTATGTAACTACCTTTTGGCTTGAATCTCTGTCAAGAATTGGTTTATCACTATTGAAACAATCCATTTTTATTCATGTTTTATATAGTGTATGTGCTACAATATTTGCACTATGAGATTGTTCTTTTTAGTGTGGTGTATATATGGTTAAACTGACATGTGTTCAACCTGCTAATTGCTTTAATTTTTATGCAATAAAGAGGAAGTTTTACTTGAAGTCACTGGAGTGCTGGATTTGGTTTCCTGACTATTATGGGTGGATGTTGTGTGGCTGGCACTATTGGTGGGGCAATGTGGCTAGTACTGTTATGGTAAGCACTGTCTAGCTACCACTGTTTTAGGATCAATGTGTATCTAGAACTGTTATGGGGACATTATGTGGCCCTTGGTATTACTGAGGGGCACTGTACAGCTGACAATCTTATGGGTTAACCCTGTGTGGCTGGCACTAAAAGTGGGCACTGTGTAGTTGGCTCTAATAGCACACTGTGCGGCTGGCATTACTCTGAGGGCAATGTGTGGCTAACACTGTTATGGGGGCACTCCATGACTAGCACTAGAAGGAGTGTGTGGTTGGCACTACTTAGGGTAATGTGCAGCTAGCCTTATTATGGGGGCAGTGTGTGGCTGACACTACCGGTGGAGCAATAAATGGCTAGCACTGGGGAGCACTTTGTGGCTGGTGCTGTTTTGTGGCACTTCTATGGCTATTTGTGGTTGGCACTATAGGGATTAATGTGTGGCTAGAACTATTATGGGGGTACTATGTGGCTGATTCTGTTGGTGGGACAATAAATGGCTAGCACTGGGGAGCATTGTGTGGCTGGCACTGTTTTGGGGCACTCTATGGCTGGCACTAATACCGGTCTGTGGCTGGCACTACTGGGGGCAATGTGTGGCTAGTACAAATATGGGGGCACTGTGTGGCTGGCAATGCTGGATGGACAACATGTGGCTAGCACTGTTATGGGGGCACCATATGGTATACACTGCTGGGGGGAGCTGTGTTGCTGGCTCCATTATGAGTATTACTGTGTGTCTTCCTCTGGGATGGGTGGTACCGTGTGACTGGCACTCTTATGGCACCTCTCTTACCATCTAACCAGATAAGGTTGTGCACTCCTCCACTGACTGGTGGTTGGCGGATGCTATAGGTTGGTTGTGGGGAACTCCGTGCAGCGAATACATGCTCACTATTGGATTTGCGTTTATCTGTGCATTTACAGGTGTAATTTGGAGTAAAGTGGCGGTAATATTTATAGCGCTATCTTTAGTACTCGTCAAATGATTTTTACGTTTCATGCCAGGGTTTAATGGACGCAAGCCAATGGTGTAATCACTTCCCGTAGTGTGAAGATACCGTGAAACAGACGGGTGGTGAATGAAATGCAAACACTGTTAGGGCAACAAATGGGATTTTGTACTCTATGAGTCTGATAAATGATAAGATACCTACCGCAGCAGCCTATAAGGGGTTTCCTGGTGATCTGAGATGTGGAAATTCAGCTGGTGGGAAACTGGATCCCGGTCTAGGGGTGGTTGCTCACGTGCGGTCAACTCTCAATTGAAGCAAAATATATTGGGTCCCAACCTTTAAAATTCTGACTATGAAGGAAATCTGGAGTCCTGTATCAGAAAAACATAGTTTAGATCCTTACAAAGATGTTTTATGAAATTAAAGGGGTTGTCGTATGAAGGGTATAATGACAACGCAAGGTGGAGGACCCCTCTAGAAGCTCTTGTTCTGGTGGACTCAATCTGTCCATGGTTTGGTTGATAAAACTGTCATAGACTTTAAAGAAGAACTCCCGCAAACATTTTTATTCTCTGACCTGTTAGAAAGGTGCATGATGTAATCTGTAGTGAATGCAATCTTCTCATCAGTGTCTGTATTTGTGAGTTATAACCTCTCTCTAATTGTAGCTGGGTCATGTGACCAACTCCCTGACCTCCAACTGACCCAGGACAGGAAGCCAGTTACTGCTCTATTCACTCCTATGAGACTCAGAGTGAGGCTCCCATAGGAATGCATAGAAAAATAGACTTCCTGTCCACACATGAGATACTGTGTTATCAGGTGAGTCTGACTGCTGGTCACATGACACAGATGAGAAGCATCAGGGAGATATAACTCACAAATACAGACACTGGTAAGAAAATGACATTCACTACAGATTACATCATGTACCTTTCTAGCAGGACATGGAATAAAAATTTTGTGGGAGTTCTTCTTTAACAAAGAAACCTGTATGACCACCTCTCCATCTATGCCGCCTTGGCCTGCTGAGTGGAAGGTTAGGGCTTCCCCGTTGAGGGTCCTAGGGATGGAGTTCCCTTCTATTAGACTGTCCATGACTGATGTGCTATATGTATCTAACTGAGTTTTTTGTTTCTTATTTACAGCATAAGAAAAAAAAATACTTCAAGATGTGACTGCAGATCTACAATAGTTCACATGGTAAGAAAGCTAGTAAAGTCATCTTGAAGGTTGTTCTTGGAGAACACGTCCATGTTCTACTGCAGACTTTGCCTTTGTCACTTGCTAATATCTCTGGGGATCGAGAATACATGTGTTCTAAATGGGAAGGGAGTAAACCACTGACAGTGGGTATGTCACCACTGTCTCAACCAACAGATTTCACTTTGGGCTAAACTAATGGCGTTTTCCTGGTCTTCACTCTTTAGCCCTTGTACAGGGATCTGAACTTCGCTGCAGGGGAACCACTAGGCCACTACCTACTGGAGTAAGCCGCAACTGTACCACTGATTTCTTTTCCTTGGAACAAAAGAATCTTGCATGGCAATTCAACACATATCCCCATACACATAAGATGGTTGACTAGTCCTGCCAAGATCAGCAGGTTCGGTTCTGACCCCAAACATTGTATATGGTCATTTTCTTCCAATAGAACAAATCTGGGACCAATTGGAAAGTTAAATTCTTTGTCACTCCATGAATAGTGTTTCACAAGTTGATGATCATTTTGGTTTAGCTTCCACTTCAGAAGGTTAGAATTCTGCTGAGAAGTCTTTCAAGTAGACCACTTCTGAGAAGATGTCTCTAGACTTCAGATGACTGTTTTTTATTATACAGAAATCCAGATGTTTCTGCACTGCCAAATTTGATAACCAACCAGATGTATGGGTATTATAGCCCTGATACTGGAAGGAGGAGGTAGACTTTCTCCTCCATGTGTCATCTTGAGGCTAAGATATAATATTAGTTATACATTTTGTAGATAATGACCTCAACATCGCCATCTTTCTCTCTCCAGAGCTGCACTTATGACGTCTCATGATGATTCCTTTACAAAATACCAGTGGAAACAAAACATCCTTGTTGGCAGTTGAAGAGGACGGCCAAAAATCAGACCCTTCCCCATGTGTTCTTGGTTATATACCAATTGTATACTATAGCATACTACTTGGCCTTGGCTTACCAGGTGAGTGAAGCACTAAGATACTCATATACTAACACCTTTTACTCCATGGACATCTACTCACTGATGCCATTGGTGGGTGGAAGAGAGCTCTGCAGGTGGTAGTTGTTGCAAACTGAGTAACCTAGAGGAAACCTGCTAACCTAAATGTTCCAACAGCTGGTGCCTTGACCTAACCAGCCTTGTAGAAAGGTCTTCATCATCCAGACCAAAAGAGATGAAGGTGGTCACAGCCAACATTTCGACAGTGATATGATCTTGTCAACTCACTGAATTCAACATGAGAAGTCTGCACTCTATTAAAGACGTTGGGGTTCTGATTCGCAGGTTGTGCCATCACATGGGGCACTGGTCCAATGTTCTCAAATCAGGCACAATTATCTTCTGTCATGTAGAAAATAAGATGGAGATTCCCTTTAGTATAGTCTAGTTCATTTTTCACCCAATTTTCTTCCTTGCTCAACTTCATTTTTCTTCTTTTTGTTCTTTCTTTTTTATTTCTTTATTTTTCATTTTTCTTTTTCTTTGTTTTCCCTTTTTTCTGCTTTTTCTTCTATATCTTCTGTCTCTTTTGGTTCTTCTTTTTTCCCTCTCTTCTTTCATCCCCATGTCTTTATTCCTTCTTTTTTCATCTTTTTCTTCTTCTTTTCTAGGTCTTCCTTTTTATAAACTGCTTTCTTTACTTTCTTCTTCCATTTCCATCTCTTACTTCTTCTTCCTTTTCTTTCTTATCCTTTTCCAGAGGTGTAGCCAGGCTTTCCAGCACCCGGGCAAGGATTCAGTATCCTGCCCCCCACCCCAAACATACACAACTGCAAGCTCAAATTTATATAAAGACACCTTTCTGGAGTTGAGGGACGAGTTTGGCTTGTCCAGGTCTAGTCTTTTCCGATACTTCCAACTACGTCATGCATGCATAGAGCAATTTGGGAAGGATAATATTAGGATTGAGCATGATGAGGTGGAGAAAATAGGTGCTGTGTCACCCAGTATCCTCTCTTTATTCAGGGTTGGAGTCCTGTCTTTCTTCACCGCTGTCTAGAGCCATGGCCAGATGGGAAGTCGACATTAACAGGTTAGAAGATAGACATGAAAAAGAACTTATGTACAATTGGAGAAACACCGTAATTTGTGCTAGAGATCAGTTGATCCAAGTTAAATGGCTCCACCGGGTGTACTTGACTCCAGTTAAACTTGAACGAATGAAGCTTTTGAGTAGTTCACTAGATGTAACCAAGGGGTAGGTACGCTATTCCATATGATATGGGAATGTCCCAAAATAGCAGAATTTTGGTCAGAAGTTCATGAGTTTTTGAACCTAAAGCTGGGTCTGCCTGCAGTCTGTGCACCGGAGAACAGCTTGTTGGGTCTGGTTGAAGACCTGTTACAGACCAAGTATTCTAAGATGCTTTATAGATTGTTAATATTTTATGCCAGGAAATCCATACTACTAAATTGGAAACCTCCTAAGCTTCCTTCTGTTCAACATTGGATGCATCTTATTGAGGCGGCATTGCCTCTAAACAAGATGACGTACGAAGCCAGGGAGTGTCCAGAGAAATTTGAGAAAATCTGGAGTCTCTGGATTGATGCAAGGACCTCAGTGGTTTAGAGGGTAGGGGGGGGGGGGCTCGGCTGCGTCACGGTGAGGTGTGATTGGTTGAGTGTGTGAGTGACAGTATATTTTTTTGGGAAAATATACATGCAAACGAGACTATCATTCTGTTGTGTAATCCATTGCAAGATATATTATATGTAGAATTCTATTATGTATTGATTTGCTGCTGCGATATTTCTGAACAGTGTGAGCTGTCGCTTTTTTTGTCCTTCTTTTCACCGTTGTTCAAGTGTTTGCTTGTCTTAAAAAGTCATAAATAAACACTTTAAAAAAAAATTTATATAAAGACAGATAAGTTCAGGGGCGGATGCAGCGTATCGCATCAAATTATTTTACACTAAGCCACTCCTCTAATTCTGCTGAATGCATAACTATACCTATCCAGTCCCACCTAATAAAATCTATCATAGGATACATGGCGCTACCCATACACCTTACAATAAATGAAAGAACCAACTGGTCCTACCTCATCCAGGGTGTCGCTGGCGTGTTGGCGTGATGTCTACTGGATCCTGAACAAGGTCCCTGTGGTGATAGAACAAAAAGAATAATCACATAAGGAAGGGATGGTGACTGCCCCTGTGAAATCACCAGCAGGGGGCGTTGTGCTGCCCTGGAAGACAGAGCCATTCCAATGTATACCAGGGTAATCTAGGGCATTGCTTTCCTCTTAGTGCTAACACACAGTAGGAATGCCCACAGTGTGCCCCCTCACAGTAGTTATGCCCACAATGTTCCCCTCACAGTACTTATGCCCACATTGTGCCTCCTTTACATCAGAAACGCCCACATTGTGCTCCCTCACTGAAGTTTTTCCCACGTTATGTCCCTTCACAGTAGTTATGCCCACCTTTGTATCCCTCACAGTAGTTATGCCCACTAGGGTTAAGTGAATCAAAATATTTTTAAGTCCGCACGTGCCCCAGGTGCCCCCCCCCCTCGCTACGCCCCTGCCTTCTTCTTGCTTTTTGATCTTTATTTTTATCTCTTATCTACCCTTGTCTTCTTCCTTCCTCTTTAATCTTCTTCCTTTTTCTTTCTTATGTTCTTTTTTTAGCCTTCTTACTTTGGTATCTTCTTCCTTTTTCTTAAATTTTGTATTACTTCTTTTCCTTTTTTTATTGTCTTCCCTTACCTTATTTTCTTTTTCCTTTTTATATCTTTTCTTCCTTTTCCTTTCATATGTCTCTTTCTCACCTTCTTTGATCTTTTTCTTTCTTTCTCCTAATTCCTTCATTTTCCCTTTTTCTTCATTCTAGTTCTTGTCTTTTTCCTTCTTCCTTACTCATCTTTTTCTTCTATTTCATCTTTCTTTCTTATTTGTTAATCATTCCCTTTTCTTGTCATCCCTTTTCTTTTACAACCTCCTCCTTAATCTAACATTTTTCTTTTTTCTTTTTCTTATTCTTTCTTTTTTCCTCTACTTTATTCTTTCCTTTTTCTTTTCAATGTTTTTCTTTACCTCCTTCCTATTCATCTTTTTTTTCTTCATCTTCTCTTTCTGCCTTTTTCCTTCTTTTTCTCAGTCATTAGAGTTTTTCTTCCATTTTCTTTCTTTTTATCTTTTTACCATCTTCATCTTTCGTTTTCTTCCTTACTTTATAAATCAGCCCGCCATTATTTTGCAATGATCGTTCCATAGATTTTTGTGAAACTGAAACCACATCTTCCTGTGTACACGGGAAAGGTATAATTGACCATTAATTACATTCAGCTACATTTCCCCGGTAACATGTGGCTGATTACGTGAGAACACCCACTAATTAGCACATTATTCCTAATTCCTTTAATGAATGCCTGTAAAATGTTTCAGGGTAAGGGACGGAATATAAGTGACACATTATTTGTCAATTTATACAGGAAGCATGGACCAAATGCTGCAGCTTTGTTAACCCCTTTAAGAGTGGCAATAAGGGGCACTTAACTTTCCATCTGAGTGCACAGTGAGTGTAAGGTTCATACAAAGCTGCAGTAAGCACTCTGCACATGCCCGACACATCTGCTGTATAAAGGTCAGATATATTTTATGCAACAGATAACATTATAACGCATTAGAGCCTAAGGGGGACATTTATCATCTGTGGTTGTTTTTATGTCATTTATGTCCTTGCTTTGTGTGCTTGCACCAAATTTGTAAAATGGGGCCCCTTAATAATATTTTTGGCACGAGTGCAATGTGATTTACACCTATACGTGTAAAAGTACACCAGGGGGTTTCCTGGCGTATGTCGTGACATAATCTAGCAAAACTCACAGAAAAAAAGGATAAAAAACATCCTGCATGATGTGATAATAATGATTGCGGATGTCAGTGGCTATATATATCAAAGTAAATCACAGAAAATGAATATTAGTGCACAAAAATAGATGCAAACAATATATACTGTATAAACTAAGACCTCATTCTGATATGATACATTAGTTATAATATGTACCTGAGGGAGTGGCACCTTCAGGTGTGAATGCGCTCTTAGCTTATCTTGAGTAGCATTCTTGTGCACTTTTGCTCCTCCTATCAAATTGAGCGCCTTGATTGCGTGGTACATATAGGTGTGTTTGCTCTCCTCTCATTGGTTGCTGTATGCACGTAGAGGTTACTAGGAGCAACACGCCTATATGTGCAGTGTCCATGCTCCTAGATATAGATGCCCAACGGCATAGTTAGGTTTAGCGTAGGACCTGCCTGACCTGAGACCACTGTGACGCTGGGTAGGTGGGCACAGATGTGTTTTGATCAAAATATATTGGCTAAGAGTCTCAGATTTTATCATATCAGAATGAGGTCTTAGTTTATACAGTATATATTGTTTGCATCTATTTTTGTGCACTAATATTCCTTTTCTGTGATTTATTGTGACATAATCTAGGTCTAATCTCACTTTTAGCTCTTAAATATAGACCACTTTGAAAAGTGGAAAAAGGTCGCAAAAAATGACCAAATATCGCTGAAAACGGTGCCTTCGCCCTGACTTGCAATTTCACAAAACTGACATATCTGATTTGATAAATGTACGCCTAAGTACACAAATCTGCTGAAATAGGTATACAGGATTAAAAGAGAGTTATCTACAATAAAATTCCATTCGTCTAGCAATCAGGACTACAGAATTCAGGAATTTTAGAAAAATATATGAACCACTAGAAGGAATCTTACAGTTTACCCTTTTCTCAGATTCCTCTGCAGCCCCTGATGATTCAGTGTTAGTACAGATGATTATACAGGTGTTGTGTTTATGCCAGATCTGTAATGTACAAAGAGAATAATTACCATTGGATTTTAATTGTAAGTCTGACTTTACATCTCCCTGCAGCACCTGATGGTTCAGTGTCTGTACAGATAATACTTTGTTAAAATGTAGTGTTTACACCAAGCACTGTATAATATATAGTATATCTACTTTTGGATCTATATTGTAGGTTTAGTTCTCATCCTGAGCTCTGACATCTTGTCTATGTGCAGCCTCTAATGGTTCAGTTTCTCTACAGATGGTGTGTTGTTTTTAGGTTATATTCTCATTCTTAGCTTGAACTTTTCATTTTGCAGGCCCTGATTGTTCAGTATCTGTACAGACAGAGCTCTGCTGATTCAACAGATGTAATGGTTGTCATTTACTGTAATACACAGAATTTAGCTAGTTTTGGCAATTGCCATCTCACTTCTCCCTGCACCCCCTGATGATTCAGAGTCTTTATAGATTGTACTATGTTGACTTGATAAGTACAGTGTTTGTGCCACATACAGTAGAATATTCTGCTGCATTGCACTATGATTAAAGGTACTTTTAGTTCAATAGTGGGGAATCCGTTTTCATCCATAAGTGCAGTCTCTTTCTTAGCTCTGATCTCACATGTCTCTGCAGTCCCTAACAGTTGATTGTCTGTACAGATTATGTTTCAATTATTCCAAAGATGCAGTGTTTATGGCAGGTGCTGCATGGTGGGATAGACAGTATATCTACATTGGGTGCATGTTGAACACTCCTGATCCATAGCTCTATTTAGGGTTCTGAATTTTTTTTTCATAGCTCTGGCTTCACATCTCCCTGCAGTCCTTAATGATTCAGTGTCTTTACAGATATTTTATAGATTTGATTGCTGTATTCTGGGATATGTTGTACATTGCTTTATAGAGCTACTAATAAAACCTGGTCTCTGTGACCACTACAGTTCTGCAGCATATACATATACTGTATATTCTGTCCATCATGTTAGCAGACATCTTCATACATCTTGAAGCTGTTCTCAGGAGCACTAATCTACTTAGAGTAAGTATAAGAACAGCACAAGCCTTTGGCGGTGTTATCCAAGACCAAGACTTTATTGTCTTGTTACGATGCGTAACCAGAACTCGAAGCGCTTCTTGGTAATTCGGTTTACTCCTGTAATGCAGTTACTTGATGCAGCACTGACAGCTGTCCTATAAATGACATACATTGCCCGTGACACATGGGGTGCAAAGATCTGCCCCCAAGCAAGTGTTAAAGGGAACATATAACCTTCGGATAACTGGAATTGTTTTTCTATGGGTTTCCTATAATCTATTCGCATGAGTCACCATTCTGTACATGAATACCATTACTCTTCAAGCATGCGAATGCCGAGCTATGAAAAAATAGACCGTAAACTGAACATGGTAACGGGTTGGTAAAGAATTTCCAGTGTGCATAGGAGTTTGCATTTCTAACTAATAGGATTGATGTGGGATGTTAGGTGGTTGTTGCCAGTGGCGGATTGTCCATAGACCTTACAGGGAAATTTCCTGGTGGGCCAAAGCCTAGGGAGCCGCCTGAGTCCTCCTCACGGCCGGCCAGTGGAAGTTTTTGGCTGCTGGCAGTATTTTGTGATGGACTGTGATATTTGGCTCTGTTGGGGGGTATAATGTGCCACAATATAGTTTTGCTGACCCACCTTCCATCAATTTGGACCTGACTACAAAATGGGGCCACATTTAGTATTTTTTTCAGGGACCACTTTGAGTTCCCAGTCCGCCCCTGGTTGTTGCTACTTCAGTGTGTGCAAAAAAGATTGCGTGACTATATGAGTAGCATACACTTAATAATAATAGTAATAATAATAATAATCATCACCAAATTATAGGGTAATAAACAACTAAAGCACTAGAAGTGAGGTCCCTGCTCGCTAGAGCTTACAATCTATAAAGGAAATGGGGGTGACGCAAAAGGTAAAGTTGAAAGATATGAGGACAGTGGAAGAAGAAAGAGGTTTAAAGGGGTTGTCTCATCTGAGACAATGGGAGCATATTACTAGGATATGCTCCCACCTCTGGAACCCGTACCTATATCAGGAACGGAAAAGTGGTGGCTGGAGGACTCCGGTCCGGCCACGGCCAGGCGCTCTCCCCATAGAAGCGAATGGGAGCGCACTGCACATAACCGGCCACCGCTTCCCATTCACTATGGGCCCAATGGAAATAGCCGAGCGGTCCCATAGAAAATGAATGAATGGCGGCTGCGCATGCGCAGTGCGCTCTCCACCACTTTTGGGGCTCCATTCTCTGGGAGCATCCTAGTAATATGCTCCCATTGTCTCAGATGAGACAACCCCTTTAAGTATACTGGTATGCAAGACGACCAACTATCCATTGCCTCTTGAATGGTTTTATAGTTGCAACTTCATATTCCTAGTTACGATAAGGGCCCTTTTACACGGATGAAGGATCATCGGCCTATGTAAATGGGCACAAAAAAATGCAGATCGGAAGAACCAAATTCTGACCTGACCAATTAAATGCACTGCAGAGAAAAGAAACAGACAAAACAAGCGGTGCATGGATAGTATCAAGCTGTGGCCAGATACAGTGCCTTTCAACAAGGTGCTCAGCAGCACGGAGCTCTCAGAACAGTACGACGTGGAAAACTATTAGAGACAGTCACCGAAAACTGCATTGAAAAATGGTCTTCTAGAGAGTTAGACTTTTGGAGAGCTTTAAAGGCTATGTACACCTTTGGGGCAGTTTTTTATTATTGCATTGTACTTATTTTGAGCTAAAAATCATTTTTTAAATTAGTCTTTATAAGAAATATGGAGCCCTTTTTTCTGTACAGAGCTGAGATGCTCTAATAGAAGGATCTGAATGTTCTCTCTGCTCCGTCAGCCAGCTAATCTGAAGGGATCCTTATCTCTGCTCTCTATCATTATAAACACTCATTATAGCTCAGTTCTCACCTTACTGATAAGAATATGGCTTACAGCTGTATTACACCAACAGATTATCTGACAGATTTTCTAACCAATCATTGATCAGATGACCGTTTACACACACAGATCTTTTGTTATACGCACCAACAGTAGTGTACATAGAGACGTAAGGGCCCCATAGCAAGGATCAAACCAGGCCCCCCACACAGGACAAAAGGGTTTCTGCCTAAACCCCTTTCAATGACCCTTGGGCCATTTTTCCACTGCTTCATTTGCTAAAAGTTGTTCCTTTAGAGGGTGGAGTCCTGAACAAGTTTCCACCTCCAGTAGAAGAGATAATCCCAACTAAGAATGAGCCCCCTCTTGCCCTGGGCCCCATAGCAGTCGCCTGGTCTGCCGCTATGGTAGTTACGCCCCTGCGCACCAACTATTGGTCTGATCGGACAGAAATTGGTCACATAATCTGTTGGTGTAATACAGGCCTTAAACAAGTGTTTATGACCTTAGTAAATTAGAGATAAGGGTTGTTAGATGACAGGAACAAAGTGAAAGTAAAAACTACCATTCACACACCTAGAAAAACGGTTAACCCTTTGTGACAGAACAGCTCAATATTTTTTAATAAAGACCAATTGAAAAAATGATTTTTAGCCTTTAATTAGTAAAACGAAATAATTTAACAAAAAAATTGCCTCAGAAGGTGTACATAGCGTTTAATTGTACATAAAATGCCCAGATAAACAGTGTCATTTCTTGCATGGTCGGAGCCACTTCACATCCAAATAAAAAGGTCTATTTTAGTAGCCATTTAAAGGGCATCTGTCAGCAGTTTTGTACCTATGACACTGGCTGACCTGTTACATGTGCGCTTGAAGGCATCTGTGTTGGTCTCATGTCCACAGGTGCCCGCATTGCTGAGAAAAATCATGCTTTTGATATATGCAAATGAGCCTCTAGGAGCAACGGGGGTGTTGTCATTACACCTAGAGGCTCTGCTCTCTCTGCAACTGTGGCGCCCTCTGAACTTTGATTGACAGGACCAGGCATGATGAAGTTTTCCCTGTGTAACCTTCTCAATCAAAGTGGAGAGAGCCAAGATCACTGATGTACAAGCACAAGCCTCTTTGATATAAAAGCTGATGGGGTCCCAGTGGTCAGAACCCACCTAGCTCAATAATACCACCAATAATGACAGTAATATTGCCCATGCTTTCTCTAATTTTGCCAGTAAAGAGCATAAATATGGCATCTGCCATGGGCTCCACCACTGGTTTTCCTCAGCATTCATGATTACTCATGACCTCCATCATAGGTGGACACGCGGCTCATAAATGTAATTTTCCATCGAGAGGCGGTCAGAAGCGTTGTCCTTCAAAAGGGCCTTAATGTGTGCACAATTTAGCAAGTCTGTACAAATGTTCTGAAGCTGTTTGCCATCTTTACATAGGCACCTGGTCTTGGACATTGGTTATCACTGTGCGTATTTACTTTACGAAACATCCAAACTGGCCCATAGCTTTATCTCCATAGTGAATAGGTGCAGACGTGACATTGATCACAGTGCCGACAGATGCCGTGTGTTACTTGAGTGTTCCAAAGTGACAATGGTGGACAAGAGGAAATGAATGGGTCTGACTAGGAGACTGTACCAACAGAGGAAAATGTAGAATTGTTCTCCATGGACAATATAAATTATAATGTATGACTGAGCCACAAGATCGTCATATTCTAGAGTTTAGTAAGCGTGAAGCTACTAGATAAAGAGTTGCCATCTCAGTTCCAACCCATTCTCCTAGATGGGTGAACAACCTTCATTAAAGGGTTTCTGTCACCAGTTTTTTCGGTATGAATCAGGATGTGCTAATGCCACCTGATTCCAAATATATATCTGTTTTATTTACTGGTGCCCCCATTTTTATATAAAATGAACTTTTATTTTATGCTAATAAGGCTCCTAGGTGCAAGGGGCGTTACCTCTTCTCCTAGAGGCTCTGTTGATTGACAGGACCAGGCAGAGAAGAAACACTCAATTCACCATAGCTTTTAAGGACCTTCAATGATGTCATGACCATGTGATCAGTCACATGGTTTAGGAGGAGACAGGCTGTTTGTGTGATCCTAACCATGTGACTGATCACATGGTCATGACATCATTGAAGGTCCTTAAAAGCTATGGTGAATTGAGTGTTTCTTCTCTGCCTGGTCCTGTCAATCAACAGAGCCTCTAGGAGCAGAGGTAACGCCCCTTGCACCTAGGAGCCTTATTAGCATAAAATAAAAGTTCATTTTATATAAAAATGGGGGCACCAGTAAATAAAACAGATATATATTTGGAATCAGGTGACATTAGCACATCTCTAATGTCAGCCTGATTCATACCGAAAAAACTGGTGACAGAAACCCTTTAAAGAAGCATTCCTATCCAGGGTGCAATGGACCTCTAAGGGGGCAGAATTATGCTTCTATTGAGCCACTGTAAGGCTAGAGCTACATGTATGTCACGCAACAAGAATGGTACAACTGCATTGCGACGTGTTGCACAACATTCATGTCACACTAATGTCTCGCTCACCATTGACTATCATTATAAGAAATGTTGCAGGACTTTTCTGCGACAAGAAGTCGCGTGACACATGTCGCAGTATATCCCTAGCCTAAGGGGGAAAAATAACAGGGAAAACCCTAGGTCAACAAGACTAGGATCATGGTTTTGTGGAACCAAACATAGATCAGAATAGAGATCAATTGAAATGGACATATATTACCATTGGATTCCTCTTTAAACCCAATGTGTAGATGAGCAAAGGGTTCCACAGAAATCATCTTAGATCACCATAGGCTTCCACTGATCAGAACTTAGACTACCATAATGCTTCACAGAAGATCGCCATAGAGTTCCTTGGAAATCATTTAAGATCATCCTAGAGCTCCACTTATCAAAACTTAGATCGCCATAGTGTTCCACAGAAATGAACTTACATCACCATTGCATTCCACTTAGCAGTGCTTAGATCGCCATAGGGATCCACTTAACACAACTCTGATAACCATGGGGTTAACCTTAAATCATTACAAAGCTCCACTGAATTTAGATCAGACCATAGGGTTCCACTTAAATCAAACTTGGATCACCATAGGGATTTACTGATCCACATTTCGATCATCCTAAGGTTGCACTGAACTGAAGTTAGATCATTATAGGGTTTCTCACAAGGAACCATTGAGGTCATGTTGTAGTAATCCTGTGATTTTACCACTATGATGTCGCTGTGTAGCCCCATGCCTTATCCACACTATTTTTCATTCCAGGGCCTACATTGCCCATGGGGTACACAACAGCAACATACCTGTCTACTGGCTGCCTCTGGTGGACAACAATGCTTTTCTATCCTGGACATCCTCTTTAAGCTCCTTTAGGATGCTTCTTTAGACAGAGTTTGTTCCTGAGAGTTGACCCCTACATAGTTTTGAGGAACAACTACAGAAGTTACCCTAACACTACATGTATTTTTCCTGATTGCTATGTTCTTCTCTTCCAACAGTGAACATCTTAACAGCCGTGGCTCTCTCAAAGCTGGCATTCAGGACCAAGAAATCCTCCTACTTCTACCTCCTGGCCCTTACCACGTCTGACATCTTGACTCAGATTTTTATCATCTTTGTAGGCTTCATTCTTCAGAACGCAATCCTCCATCGCAAGGTGCCGAATGCTTTCATCCATATGGTCAGTGTCCTAGAGTTCTCATCCAACCATGCCTCCATTTGGATCACCGTCATCCTAACAATGGACCGATATGTAGCCTTGTGTCTACCTTTACAATACCGCTCTCTTTCCTACCCAGAACGTACACGTAGGATTATCATAAGTGTCTTTCTGGCATCGTTTGTGACCGGCATCCCTTTTTACTGGTGGAGTGATGTTTGGAGGGACCCTCGAACACCAGGTTTGCTGGACCGTGTCCTCAAATGGGTCCATTGCTTCATAATTTATTTTATTCCTTGCACCTTCTTCTTTGTCATCAACTCCATCATCATTCTTAGGCTTAGAAAGAAGTCCGAGACAAAGAGGTACAAGCTTCGAATAGAGAAGACCACAGCCATACTCATAGGCATCACAACTGTATTTGCTGTGCTGTGGGCTCCCCGGACCATTGTCATAATCATTCACATGTATGTATCCTCAGTCCACAAGGACTGGAGGGTCCACTTAGCTATGGACATTGGAAACATGTTGGCTTTACTTAACACCGCAGTCAATTTCTTCCTGTATTGCTTTGTGAGTAAGAGATTTCGGGATATGGTGAAGGAAATTCTTGGAATTCAAAAACCTTGCCGCACAACTGAGGCAAAGAAAAGCCAAAGTGACTTTTCTGATTCTTTGAAGCCCATGGAGGTTCCACAAGCAACAACAATATGAGAATAAGAAGAATGGCCTGTTTTCCACATAGCACTTGCCCATGATGATTGCATGTCAACCAGGATATGAAAACATGCACGAATGAAAGATCTTCAAGGTCATCACCGTATAAAAGTGTAGTATCTCCATATGCTTCCTAAGTTTACACATATGACATGAAATGTATTCTGATAGCTGTGTATGCACAAGAAGAAGAAAACTGGAGAAGTGACCACAGATAGATTATATTAAATGTAAGAACAAATAAAGGAATCTATGAGACAGAAGTAAAATGTCTTGAAGGTATAAAGGAGTATAACGAGTAGAAGCATGTTTTTATAGACCTGTGGAAATCCATAGGTTAAAGGTTTGTGCCGACCATATGACCGTAAGTTTTGGTTTTCCGTGCACATATGGTCAATGTGAGCCCTGTTGCTGATTTTCCACATAGGCCCAGGAGCTTTAAAGGGAATCTGTCACCAGGATAATCGCTATTGAAGTAAAGCCTTGGCCTAATAGCACTTAGTACCTTATTTCCAGATGTGCCTTTGTTTCAGCAATAGATGTTTTCTATCTTCTGAAAATCCAGTTTATTTGGTATGCAAATGAGCCAGTAAGGTGCCCAGAGGGACGACACTCTTGCAGGAAGGAGCCCAGGCACGCCTCCTGCCACAATGTGTCCACCCACCCCTCCAACATCACATTCAAGCCATAATTCTGCCCCTCTTTTCCCTGCTACCAGCATGAGGGCGGGCTTGGGCACTCAATACCCCATAATTAGAAAGTGAAAGCAGACAGTTTGAAATATCTGTTAATGTGTTAAAAGAAAAAACTAAAAAGTTGAAATGAAAAGAAAAAACTAAAATTTTGCATGAACATCAGTATCCAGACCCTTTGCTTTTGCATGAACATCAGTATCCAGACCCTTTGCTATGACACTTGACATTCAGCCATTTCTCTTGATCACCGTTCAGATGTTTTTACACCTTAATTGGAGTCACCTGTAGTAAATTCAATTGATTGGACATGATTTGGAAAGACACAGTCCTGTCTATATAAGGTCTTATAGCTGACAATGCATATCAGATCAAAAACTAGGCATGACATGTACAGCTCGAAGACAGGATTGTGTGAAGGCACGAATCTGGAGAAAGGTACAAAAAAATTCTGCTGCACTGAAAGTTCTCAAGAGCACAGTGGCCTCTAATTTCTAAGATTGGAATAACCAAGACTCGTCCTAGAGCTGGCCACCCCACCAAAAAAAGTAATTAGGGCAGAAGGGCCTTGGTAAGGCCACTTTCACATTAGCAGCAGCACGGATCCGGCGGGTGAAGGGTGCCGCCGGATCCGTGCTGCCGCAAGTACACGTGTCACATACACACAGACATACACACAGACATACACATAAACAGACATACTTACATGCTCCCAGCAGCTCCGGAGGAGGAGGACGGCGCGCACATAGGAAGATTCCCCACAGCGCCCTCTGCTGGAGGGAGAATCTTCCTATGTGCGCGCAGTCCTCCTCCTCCTGTGATGTGCGGAGCTGCTGGGAGCATGTAAGTACCCCATGTTGCGGTTTGCTCTCCGTTCTGGAGACGGAACAGAATGCTTTTAGGAGCACTCCGTTGTCTTCAGTTCAGTTTTGTCCCCATTGACAATGAATGGGGACAAAACGGAAACGTTTTTTTCCGGTATTGAGCCCCTATGACGGAACTCAATACCGGAAAAGGAAAACACTAGTGTGAAAGTAGCCTAAGAGAGGTGACCAAGAACCCAATGGTCATTTTTCCAGGAAGTCAATCATCATTGCAGCATTACACCATCTGGGTTTTTTTGGTAGAGTGGCCAGAAAGAAGCCTCTCCTCACTAAAGCCTCATTCACACGTCAGTGTTTTGGCCAGTGATTTCCATCAGTGAGTGTGAGCCAAAGCCAGGATTGGAGCCTCCACAGACATAAGGTATGTACCTGTTCTGTGTTTAGAGCCGCACCTGCCTTTGGCCCACAATCACTGATGGAAATCACTGACGTGCGAATGAGGCATAAAAAGCAGATGAAAGCCCACCTGGAGTTTACAAAAAAAGCACCTAAAGGATTGTGAGAAACAAGATTCTCTGGTCTGATGAAGCCAAAATTGAACTTTTTGGCCTCAATTCTAAGCATCATGTTTGGAGGAAACCAGGCACTGCTCATCATCTGCCCAATACCATCCATACAGTGAAGCAACTGGGACAGGGAGACTGGTCAGGGTTGATGGAAAGCTGAATGGAGCAAAGAACAGAGATCCAGAGTGCTCTGCACCTCAGACTGGGCCAAAGGTTCACCTTCCAACAAGACAATGGCCATGGGGAAAAAACAGCCAACTGGGCCAAAAGCACACAGCCAAGAACAACACAGAAGTGGCTTAGGGACAACTCTGTGAATGTCCTTGAGTGGCCCAGCCAGAGCCCTGACTTGAGCCCAATCAAACATCTCTGAAGAGACCTGTAAATGGCTGTCCACCAACAGTCCCCATCCAACCTGACAAAGCTTGAGAGGGTCTGTAGAGAACAATGGCAGAAAATCCCCAAATCCAGGTGTGCAAACCTTGTGGCATCATCCCCAAGATGACTGGAGGCTGGAATCTCTGCCAAAGGGGCTTCAACTAAGTCCTGAGTAAAGGGTGTGAATACTTATGTCAATTCAAGATTTTAGCGTTTTCCTTTTCAATAAATTAGCAAAGATTCGTAACATTCTGTTCTCACTTTGTCATTATGGGTTTTTTTTTTTTATTTTAGCACAAGGCCGCAATATAACAAAACGTCAAAAAAATGTAAAAGAGTCTAGAGACTTTCCGAATGCATTGGATACATACATATACACATAATTAAAGGTCAGAACACTGCAAAATATTGTCCTGTCCAAATGACCTCTGCAGGATGGAGATACTTCTACTCAACTATGCAGAACCAGATCATAAGAGCAGCAAATGAGACAATTGCCCCTTGGGCTACCATCATATGGGGGCATCTGCAACATCCACACAGCAGGCCACCTTCAAACAAATCTTCTAATTTCAGAGCCACCAGAGGTGTACCTAGTGGGAGGGCAGAGGGAGTCGGGGAACCCAGACCCACTTGCATGGTGGGACCTTCCAGTGCGAGAATCTTGTTGAACCTTGTGGTGCAGCAAGGAGCACATTCTCCCTGCCCTCCCATTCTTTATCTTGCCTAGAGGGTGTCAGGTCAACCAGAGGATGTCAGCGTCCCAGCGCAGGTGGAGATATGATGTCTTCTGCATTGTCCTGCATGCATGCTGACTGTGCAATGAGGACTCAACGCTCTTGTTGGGTGATCGAGGTAAGGTGGGTGCAAGGTTTAGGGGCACATTATTATTCTTTAGGGAGAACTCATGGGGCATTATTTTTAGAGGGCACTCATGGGACATTATTACCGTGGATAGGGCTTACATTGGCTATTATTGTCTAGAGGGGAAAGGGCAATATTACTTTCTAGGCCACTCATAGGGGTCATTATCCAGAGGATACAAAAGGGTCATTAGTAGTGTCTACAGAGCACGTAGAGGGCAAGAATACTATGTGTGGGGTGTTAATAGAGACCCACTTAGGTGGCATATGTGTGTTTTGACCACCTGTTAGGTGCCTCAAAAGTATGGTGCTTATTCTGAAGAGGATATTTCTCAATGTATTCCACCAGACAACCAGCATAAATGAATTGATTATTCTCCCCACTTCATATAATACATTACAAAATTGGCTACCTACAGTCACCACTAGGGGGAGCCCAGTGCATAGGAATTTATAGAGTTACTGTAATAATCTCTTGTGCTCCCACTAGTGGTGGCTGCATGGAAATACAGTGCATTCACATAGAAGAGAGGAAGTGCAGCTCCGGACCCCCCTTCTCACTCCATGGGCCCCATAGCAGTTGCATGGTCTGCCTCCATTGAGGGTATGTCACCGGATGACCCACATCAGCCAGTCACTGGCTAAGTTGTATTCACAGCCGTTTCCTGCCATGTTGGAGCAGAACGGCAGCAGAAGGGAATCAGTGACGTAGAGGTTTTGTTGTAATTTTACAGCATATGCAGCCCAACTTAAAACTTTTTATTTGCTGGAATACCCCTTTAATGATGTGCAACTACAAAAGACAGTGAAGAAGACATGGAGGACATGGCAGCATCCGTGGCAGCAGGGTGGAACCAGGATGGAAAACCGGGAAGAAGAGTTTAGATGAAAAAATAAAGATGTTGTGGCAAAATTTGCTTCATTTTGTCATGTACCTCGCTACTTCCTTAAAAATGTAAACCACATGATAAACACAAGAAGAAAAATCTGAGAGAATCATGGGAACACCTAATCACACAGTCCAGTACAGCCGGACACTGATTTTTTCAGTTTACCCCACATTATACAAGCACCAATATAACCAATAACACCGCCATACAGTGACCATATAGTAGGCAGGCAGAAGTACGCAGGCACTGATCAGACACAGTCACAGACAGAATATATAACTATGAGGAGGACTCCTCACCTCTCCCGACTTGTCTGGTTTAGTAAATACTTGTATTTCCTATTAAACAGCAATTCTGGAGCCTCTGTTCTTCAAAAGCTACATTGTGCCGTTCCTCTGTTATGCCTCTTTGTGCAGTGACCCAGTAGTTCACTGCCAAGTGGGTTAAATTGTACTTTACGCAGAGCTGTGTATAGGAAGTTGGGCTGGTCCAACCCCTTAGGAGCATTGGTAGGCTGCAAGGTGGTATCTAGAGTTTATTCTGTCCTAGGCACGTGCCCTTATGTGCCTTGTATATATGGTTGTGGTAGTGTGCAGTCAGTAGCTGATTTGTGAGCAGCTAAACTGTTAGCTGATGCTTGTTGAAGAAACCCCAACCCCAAGGGGCAAGAGCAGCTATAAAAGTGACCCTGAGACCAGCCGGCCTCTAAGATAGGAGCATTGAACTTTACAGAAGGTTGAGGACCATTACAGTGCATGGACAAAATGTTAGTGAAGGTAACACATGTATATTTGGCTGTGGACTTCACTGCATTTGGTTGGGAAAAAGCCTGTCCATCTGTTATAAGACTAAAGTCCACAGCTGGGCATTGTAGCACCAGTAACTCAAAGGAACTCTGTCTTGCACCCCACAACCCGCTGACATCAACTCCACCTACCATCAGGCAGAAGGCCCTAAACCAGGAAGTGACCAGAGAAAAAGAAATGTTGTGCCTCTCCCTTCACTGCACGGCCAGAGTGAGGGGCGAAGTAGTACTACTGCTACTCCTATCATTGCTACTGCAGCAAGCCCCCAAAGAGTGCAGTGCAGAGGATGGGAGTGATACTGGCCCTGGTGATTGATTCTCTCACAGTGTACCAGTGCACTCCCTCAGGCCGTTACTCTTTCAGGATCAGTGCAGTGGAAATTAATGAGTCTGAAGAAGGAGGCCAGAAATAAAGGTATAACCATCTCTTTTTACTAAGCATAGAATATAACATTCAGTAGCAGCAGATTCAAAGTGCAGTTTCTGGCACCAATTGAGGAGATATAGAGGTAGGTTGGATGGTTACAACTTAGTGATTGTGGGTGCAGGTGTCCACTGTAAGGTTCAGTCTTGTACTTCATCAGACCTAGTGGTAGTTTTGGGTGAAGGGTGTCTGAGCCGTAGTCCCTCACCTTTCAGCAGTGTCTGAAATGCAGGATTTTGCTGATCACTCTGCTGTCTTGCCTCTCAAGAATTTTCTTAAAGCAGGATTAAGTTGATCCCTCTGGAGAATCTCTGCAAGGAGATGGAGCTCAGTAGTGTACTTCCTCTCCTTCCTCTCGAAATCCCACTCCTGACAGGAACCGAGACCAGCCCTTTCCTACCAAGAGGGGAGAAACAGGGTGGTACGCTCAGGCCCTGCCAAAGTTTGCCATCCATATTTCCTAGTGGAAGGTACGGCCAAAACACAACATACATAACATTATAATACACAGCTACAAAGTATTTGCAGACACCCTCAGGTCTGGGGTACTGCCCCAGTACCACCATTTGGGTGCTATCAGTTGTTTTTTTAGGCCTAACCTATACAGTGACTCCACAAGATTGTATGCAACATCGCTGGATATGTAGCTCCATAGCTCAAACTAATTAGTTGCATTACAAAAAGTCTCCATGTCTTTCACACTAGCCTTAGTATGGATCCGGCGGGTGAAGGGACTGAAAAATACAACCTTGTGGATCCGTAATTCCGGATCCGGTCGTATTATCTTTAGCATCTTTTAAACGGATCCGGAATAACCTCTATTGAAAGTCAATGGAGGACGGATCGGTTTACAAGTGTGTCCAGACCAAACGGATCCGTCCCCATTGACTTGCATTGGGGGTCATTCCGGATCCGTTTAGGTGCGGATAACTAGTACGTAGAGCAAACTGCAGCATGTTGCGGTTTGCTCTCCGGTCTGAAAACGGAATGGAATGCTTTCAGGAGCATTCAGTTGTCTTCAGTTCAGTTTTGTCCCCATTGACAATGAATGGGGACAAAACTGAAGCGTTTTATTCCGGTATTGAGCCCCTATGACGGAAACTGATGCAAACGGATCAGTCATGACTCACAATGTAAGTCAATGGGGACGGATCCGTTTTGTCTGACACAATAGAAAACGGATCCGTCCTCCACTGACTTTCAATGGAGTTCAAGACGGATCCGTCTTTGCTATGTAAAAGATAATACAAACAGATCCGTTCAGAATGGATGTAGACGGTTGTATTATCATGACGGATCCGTTTGTGAGAGCCTGGACGGATGTCACAAACGGATCCTGCAAACGCAAGTGTGAAAGTAGCCTAAGCCAACCCTTTTTCTTACATTTCCGGGAGGAATAACAGAGAGGTGTCACAACATGTTCTATGAGAAGATGCTTCAGAGTTGCTACCATGGACTAGTACAAGCATTTAGAGAGTTAATGTCAAATGGATAATGGTACGCACACTGTCATCTGTGCAAATTGTTAGAAATTAAGTCTTGTGATACCTTACTTAGTATTGTAGAAATTTATTATAAAAAGGTCATCAGGTTAAAATATACTCTGAATAGGTATATATAAATTCTCTATCACCAGCGCTGGGATAAATTCCCTCCAATAAAATCTCTACATATATATAAATAAGCAATATATGTGCAATATGTGTGCCAAACAAAGTAGAATTAAATACAAATAAGGTAAAACCAAATACCAATAAAACAAAAAAAAAATGTACAATAGGCAATGAGCAAAAATTAAGCAAGAATTAGCGCTTTATCTACAGGAGACTTAGGCCTCTTTCACACTAGCGGCAGCACGGATCCGGCACCTAAAGGGTGCCGACGGATCCGTACTGCCGCTGATACATGTGTGGAGCCGGAGCAGCGGTCCGGCCCCACTCATGTTGACACAGACATTGGGACAAGACACAGAGAACATACATACTCACACAACACAAACACATACATACTCAATACTCCAGGCAGGGACGCCGGCAGCATGTCTTCACGCGCCTCCTGCGCGCAGTGATGACGATTCCCCACAGCGCCCTCTGCTGGGCGCAGTGGGGAAACATCATAGCTGCACGCAGGAGGCGCGTGAAGACATGCTGCCGGCGTCCCTGCCTGGAGTATTTGAGTATGTATGTGTTTGTCTGTATGTATGTATGTATGTATGTATGTATGTATGTATGTCTGTATGTATCTCTGTATATATGTAGCCGGATCCGGAATGACCCCCCATTGCAAGTCAATGGAGGACAGATCCGGATTACTGGTGTGTCCACACCAAACGGATCCGTCCCCATTGACTTGCATTGGGGGTCATTCTGGATCTGTCTTGGTGCGGATGCCTGGACCGGAGAGAAAACCGCAGCATGCTGCAGTTTGTTCTCCGGTCTGAAGACGGAACGGAATGCTTTCAGGAGCATTCAGTTGTCTTCAGTTCAGTTTTGTCCCCATTGACAATGAATGGGGACAAAACTGAAGCGTTTTTTTCCGGTATTGAGCCCCTATGACGGAACTCAATACCGGAATTTAAAAACGCTAGTGTGAAAGTAGCCTAAGAATAGCAGCATCTATTCCTAATAGAAGAACACATTTACGCCACCAAAAGGACGCTAATTCTTGCTTAATTTTTGCTCATTGCTTATTGTCATTTTTTTTGTTTTATTGGTATTTGGTTTTACCTTATTTGTATTTAATTCTACTTTGGCACACATATTGCACATATATTGCTTATTTATATATATGTAGAGATTTTATTGGAGGGAATTTATCCCAGCGCTGGTGATAGAGTATTTATATATACCTATTCAGAGTATATTTTAACCTGATGACCTTTTTATAATAAATTTCTACAATACTAAGTAAGGTATCACAAGACTTAATTTCTAACAATTTGCACAGATGACAGTGTGCGTACCATTATCCATTTGACATTAACTCTCTTAACGCGCAACAGCTGGGGAAAAGCCATTAGGTACTGCACCTATATCCATATAGACGGAGGAGTGAGCCACCACAATACACTAAAATAGTACAAGCATTTAACACATGTATAAAACACGTCAGGAGAGCAAACATGACCTATTTAAACCCAGTGACTCATAGGTGGCACGTTCTCTAATTGTAGACATTCTTTTTCTTTTTCTTCTCCATCTGGAGCTCAATGTAGAGTTTGCTGCCAAGATGTCTTTGACACTGGCGCTTCTGCAGCCACTTCCACCCTCTACAGATCCCAAACCAAAACCGTAAATTAATTCAGACCCCAGACGTCTAAATGAAATCAGACCCCAGACCAGACCCCTAAATTAATTCAGACCCAGAGCCAACCCCTAAATTAATCCAGAACCCAACCAGACCCTAAAATTAATTCATACCCCAGCTAGACCCATAAATTAATTCAGACCCCAGACCAAACCCATAAATTAATCCAGTTCTGACCCCTAAATTAATCCAGAACCCGACGAGACCCTAAAGTTAATTCATAACCCAGACCAGACCCATGAATTAATTCAGACTCCAGGCCAAATTAATTCAGACCCCAGACCAAACTATTAAATTAATTCAGACCACAGACCCATAAATTTATCCAGTTCTGACCCCTAAATTAATCCAGAACCTTGACCCTAAAATTAATTCGTAACCCAGACCAGACCCATAAATTAATTCAGACACCAGACCAAACTAATTCAGACCCCAGACCAAACCATATTAATTCAGACCCCATACCAGACCCATAAATGAATCCAGTCCCAACCCCTAAATTAATCCAGAACCCGACGAGACCCTAAAATTCATACCCCAGACCAGACCCATAAATTAATTCAAACCCCAGACCAAACCATTAAATTAATTCAGACCCATAAATTAATCCAGTTCTGACCCCTAAATTAATCCAGAACCCCGACCTGACCCTAAAATTAATTCATAACCCAGACCAGACCCATAAATTAATTCAGACTCCAGGCCAAATTAATTTAGACCCCAATCCAAACCATATTAATTCAGACCCGATACCAGACCCACAAATTAATCCAGTCCCGACCCCTAAATTAATCCAGAACCCGACAAGACCCTAAAATTAATTCATACCCCAGACCCGACCCATAAATTAATTCAGACCCCAGACCAAACCATTAAATTAATTCAGACCACAGACCCATAAATTAATCCAGTCCCGACCCCTAAATTAATCCAGAACCCTGACATGACCCTCAAATTAATTTATAACCCAGACCAGACCCCTAAATTAATTCAGACCCCAGACCAAACCATATTAATTCAGACCTCATACCAGACCCATAAATTAATCCAGTTCCGACCCCTAAATTAATCCAGAACCCGACCAGACTAGAGATGAGCGAACGTGCTCGTAACGAGCACCGTAGTGCTCGGCTCCCCTGCGCTCGCATGGGCGCAGGCATCCGCTTCCATCCTCCTCACCCGACGGAAGCGGATGCCTGCGCCCATGCGAGCGCAGGGGAGCCGAGCGCTACAGTGCTCGTTACGAGCACGTTCGCTCATCTCTAGACCAGACCCTAAAGTTAATTCATACCCCAGACCTATTCTTACCTTCCTCCCTCCTGAGCTCCAGCAGCATTAGGACAGTTTGAGGGGAGCTGAAGAGGAGCCCAGGAGCGAGGAAGATAAGTGTTAATGGGTAGAAATCTATCTATTGAATAATAAAAAAAAAGAAATAGTCTATTGTCCTTTGACAGAGTACTTTGTCTTCCCAAATTTGCTCCTTTATGGCATTGGGGTCATTTAGCACTATAGATATATAATTATGCTGGAACTACAGCCATAACAGCTAGTATGAGGCTCAGAGGGTAAGGGAGCCCACCTTGGTACAATTTTTCTTTCCTTTTTGCTACGCCCATTGTTTTTAGCTTATATGGATCTCAGCAGGTCTTAACTTAATATCACCACTAGAGGGAGCACTAAACACACATTTGGTTGTACTGACTCATAGCAGTAATCTATATGCAAATAAAAAACCTTTCCCCACAAATCACTCAAGATTTAGAGTTGCCCTCTTCAGAAGTCAGGGAAAGCTGGATCACCAAACCTATATTGCTTGAGAACATGGAATTAACAATGTGATTTTATATTTTCAGTAGGAACTGCATGGTAATATAGTCAACGCCACCCCTGACCCATGGACATAGCTAGGGTGGAACCAGCGAGGCATATGAACCAGGTTTTATTTGTCCAAGGGGGAGCGTACCAACATGCCAAGGGTATTTAGATACGGTACTGGACATCAGGAGCCCAAAAGCAACTGCCCACATGTCCTACAAGGTACAGAAATAGCACCTCATGAACACCAAGGCAGCAGCTACTTATGATTGGTTTTGGTCTCCATCTGCAGCCTCTCCTGGGGTGGGCCTCTAGGTACTAATATAGTGGCAATCCAAGTCCACATGCATCATGGAGCCTTTAGTCTTGAGGGACATCACAGATTTTTTTGAAGTGGCCGCACCCTTCTGGTAGAACAGGTGTGAATGATCACTCTCCTGTCTACTCATTCATGTAGAATGTTGGTTAGTCCAACGCAAACGCTGAAATTCGATAATACACTCTAGTTACAGTACCAGGCCCTGGAGGCTTCAGGTGAGGACAGCAATATTTTAAGAACTCGCTTGTCGTCATCCTTGTTTCTTCTGATTAGGTAATGGATGACATTTTGAGAAACTTAAGCAATACTGGAAAACGTCAGGTATGACTAAGAGATAGTACAGACCGGGAAGAGCAGGGGAGCTGCTTACGCCCATATCATCGACATCATCTCATCCATGAAGTCTTCAGTAGGACCTATGTTATAGAACATAAAGCAACATAGGATAACTTACATGAAAAACATTCAGGACATCTTCTTAGACAGCCCACCTCCTCCCAAGGCACATGATTGGTGGTCCAAGGAATGGAGAAATTAGTAAACCAATCAATAAAATTTGTCATCTACAGTAGACTTCTTACTTCCCACCATCTCACCAATGTTGGAGTCCATAAAGTCAAGATCAATCCATTAACCTCAAAAAACCTCACCCTTTTTAGGTCCATTATACAAGTCGGTAGGTACACATTTGGGTTGCTTTTCTATTAATCATAGCAGATAATACTTGTAAAGAGCTCCTCTTGCTCTGGAGGACCCAGTATATCCATACATTACATGAACAGTTCATTTACTTCAATGGGCCCCATGTAATACCCCAAATCACCTGTGATGGAGCTATAGGGAAATTGAACACTTGTTGCCAGATTCCCCAGTAGATTACAGGTGATTGTCAAGGATCCCAACACCCCAACAACCTGTGATCAGCTTAACATCAAGAGACCCTTCATATAAAAAGACTGTACGATGTGGAGAACCCCTTTAAGGTCAATTTTGCAAGTTCAAGTACAAACTTGGGTTGCTTTTCTATTAGCCAGAGCAGATAATGCTTCCAAAGAGCTCCTCTTGCTCTGGGGGATCCAGCATGTCCATGGATTACACAAACAAGCCATTGATTTCAATGGGCAACATGTAATACTTCATTTCTCCTGTGGTGGAGCTGTAGGGAAATTGAACACTTGCTGCCAGATTACAGCTCATTGCTGTATCCCAGCAATCGGACAACTGGCTGGTTCCCAACAGTTGGACAACTTGTGATCAGCTTCTCATCAGGGGACCCTTCTTAACAAAGACAATTGTAGAGAAGCCCTTTAATTTCCATAGTGATTGGAGTTGTCCTTTACATACACACTTGAGGAAGTTCCTCATCTACTCCAAAAAAATTTTAAGCGGTTAGGTGACACTGTTTCACGTGTCTATGTTGATATAAAGAACGCTGTCTCATTCTGACGTCTTATTTCCAGGAACAGTCATCCAATGATTATTATTTTTGGAGCATATTGCTGTCGTTTTGTATGGTTTTGACGGTTCACAGCCACCGTTCCTTCACATGTTGAGGCTTGTTGTGTGTGACAGTGACGTTGGTATGGATATTAATGCTCGGAGAGTGGTGGCCTGTTCCCATAACAGCCTGATGAATGACTGTACACAAACATTCCCCTGACACGTAAGTTTCTAACAATCTTCACTTCCTCGCACCGCACCTTAATGGAGTAACTACACTGTCAATCAATTCCTACATCGATGCAATCAAAATCAATAATGGTCCTTATTAGTCATGTGTGGGCAAGTGGAGTGGGTGTTTGACATCCATGCCTGGTATAACCCTTGGTACTGGATTAATACAGGCATTGGGTACTGTGTAAGTCACCACTGCAGACCAGGTTGGACTGGTCCACCACCATAGTCCCAGGAGATCCTCCAGTGGACCTACGGTCTGAAACAATAGTAGTATGGGAAAGAACAAGTCCATTAGGAAGTGAATTTGGAGTAAATTTCTAATGGGTTAGAAAGTGTTTTAATAATTACCTCTGATAGGCCAAAGCTGCCCACATGCATGAGATTGAAGTCAGCCGAAATGGCCGATTTTGGCTATTACGGCCAATCACCAATTGAAAGTCTAACACAAACCTTATAGACTACACTGGCTGATCGGAAAAAAAAAGGACGCCCCAATCAGCAAGAACGACCCTGTACTTGAACAAGGGACGGTGGCCTAACAAGACTTGTAGAGTGGTGCTGTCAATCATGATATAACCCCGCCCACAAGGAGCTGCTCAGCAATGTAAACAATGGGCACACAAAAGACACTGGCCAACACAAGATATCTCATAGACCTTTTGATAGATGCCTACCAAGCAGTGAAATCCGATCCCATTCTTCCAGACACAGGAGCTGTGGAAGGCTTGTATATTAGGAACACTGATGTCAATCATTCTGTAGTCCCACCCACGCTGAACTGCTTAGCAGTGTAAACAATAGGCACACAAAAGACACTGGCCAACACAAGATATCTCATAAACCTTTTGATAGATGCCTACCAAGCAGCAAAATCCGATCCCATTGTTCAAGACACAGGGGCTGTGGAAGGCTTGTATATTGGGAGCACTGATGTCAATCATGCTGTAGTCCCACCCACGCTGAGCTGCTAAGCAGTGTAAACACTCAGCACTACACAGCCACTGGTCATATATGGGAAAAAAATGGCAGGGTCTCCTGATAACAATGTGATTATTGATTACAACAGATAATCTGATGTCTATGGATTATAGATGGTTCCTCCTTCATTCTGCCCTATAGATGCCCTGTTAGCACAAAGGATGAGGTGATTCTGACTTGATAATTAGATCCCATTATATACAATTAGTGACAGTGCCAGCCCGAGGTCATAGCCCCTCTCCTGTCATCTTAGTCAATAGGTCTGTCAAACAATGGCGGATAAGCACGAAGAACACAGCACAATGCCCAGATACTGGGATGTATTGTTCTCCAGAAGAACCTTTATGCCCACTGAAGATTTGGCAGATGCAAAGTATGCTAGACGATGAATGCCAGCCGCTCCCTGCCTCTTTGCCTGATTCTGAGTGCCCCATGTGGAGAGGTAATGACCTCAGGTAAAGTTTACACAATAAGACACACCTTGTACTTACACAGTCGAGAAAGCATCACAAAGGTGTCTGTTCGAGCCAGATCATACACTATAAATAGATGATATTGCCTAAAACCTGCGCCTGAATAGTACCTAAGTACTAAATAAGTACAATTCACGTTGATAAGTACCTCCAGTACAGCTGACGTATGTACACATGACTCCTGCATATTGAGAAGGACTTTTTGGCCCATGATCTAGGAAAACGCCCATTGATCAGGAGTCTTAACAAAATGCCTTTTGCAAGAAGAATACGGTATTGGAAAGTAAATGATTGTATACTGCAAAAAACAGGATTTATGTATATACCACTGAAATATATACCGTAAGGAACTGAAAACTGTATATAACAGTAATCAAGGGGGGCTGGGTAAAACATATTCTACTGAGCCAGGGACTGAATACTACATCACCACTGATCATCAAGGAATAGATACAATATGTATTATCTGTTTAATACTGACCTCCAGGGATTGGGTAAAAACATACCACTAGGCCACCAGGGACTGAATAGTACATATCACCCAACAGGTGCTGAGTAAAACATATACTACTGAGCCAGTGACTGAATACTACATCACTACTGATCATCAAGGAATAGATAGAATATATATTATTTGGCTAAAAGTGACCTCCAGGAGCTGAGTAAAAAATATATCACTAGGCCACCAGGGACTGAATAGTACAAATCACAGTGACCAATGGGTGCTGGGTAAAACATATACTACTGAGCCATGGACTGAATACTACATCACTGCTGATCATCAAGGAGTAGGTAGAATATATATATATTATTTGGGTAACACTGACCTCCAGGGACTGAGTAAAAAATATATCACTAGGCCACCAGGGAATGAATACTACATATCACAGTGACCAATGGGTGCTGGGTAAAACATATACTACTGAGCCAGTGACTGAATACTACATCACTACTGATCATCAAGGAGTAGGTAACATAGTAACATAGTTTATAAGACCGAAAAAAGACATCTGTCCATCCAGTTCGGCCTATTTTCCTACAAGTTGATCCAAGGGAAGGCAAAAAATCCCTGTGAGGTAGAAGCCAATTTTCCCCACTTTAGGGGAAAAAATTCCTTCCCGACTCCAATCAGGCATCAGAATAACTCCCTGGATCAACGACCCATCTCTAGTAACTATAACCTGTAATATTATTACCCTCCAGAAATACATCCAGGCCCCTCTTGAACTCTTATAGTGAACTTACCATCACCACCTCCTCAGGCACAGAGATCCATAGTCTCACTGCTCTTACCGTAAAGAATCCTCTTCTATGTTTGTGTACAAACCTTCTTTCCTCCAGATGCAGAGGATGTCCCCTCGTCACAGTCACAGTCCTGGGGATAAATAGATGATGGGAGAGATCTCTGTACTGACCCCTGATATATTTATACATTGTTATTAGATCTCCCCTCAGTCGTCTTTTTTCTAAAGTGAATAACCCTAATTTTGATAATCTTTTTGGGTCCTGTAGTCCACCCATTCCAGTTATTACTTTAGTTGCCCTCCTCTCAACCCTCTCCAGCTCTGCTATGTCTGCCTTGTTCACAGGAGCCCAGAACTGTACACAGTCCTCCATGTGTGGTCTGACTAGTGATGTGTAAAGTGGCAGGACTATGTTCTCATCACGGGCATCTATGCCCCTTTTGATGCAACCCATTATCTTATTGGCCTTGGCAGCAGCTACAGCTTAGTTTGCTGTTCACTAAAATTCCTAGGTCCTTTTCCATGTCAGAGTTACCCAATGTTTTACCATTCAGTATGTACTGGTGACTTGCATTATTCCTTCCCATATGCATAACCTTACATTTGTCAGTGTTAAACCTCATCTGCCACTTCTCTGCCCAAGCTGTAGCAGTATACTGTCCTCTGTAGTGTATATATACAGTATACTGTCCCCTGTAGTATATATACAGTATACTGTCGCCCCTGTAGTATATATACAGTATACCCTAGTATATACTGTCCCCTGTAGTATATATACAGTATACTGTCCTCTGTAGTATATATACAGTATACTGTCCCCTGTAGTATATATACAGTATACTGTCCTCTGTAGTATATATACAGTATACTGTCCCCTGTAGTATATATACAGTATACTGTCCCCTGTAGTATATATACAGTATACTGTCCCCTGTAGTATATATACAGTATACTGTCCCCTGTAGTATATATACAGTATATTGTCCTCTTCTGTGTTAATTACTTTACACAGTTTAGTGTTTTAGAAGCTGAATTGATTTACAAGATGATGATTCACCTGTGTTAAAGTGGTTTATAGAGAAAGTTTAACACCAAGAATGTAAAAATACTGGCTCTAATCCCAAGGATGGCACGTATACTTTTTGCATTTTTTTTTTACAATATCTAAAGCTAAATATGTATAATTTTGACTGAAAAATCAATGATTTTTTTCACGTCATTTCAGATTTTTTTTAATGATTTTGGGGCATTTGCACGGGTTCAGCTGATTTTTATGTGTGATTTTAAACCTTTTTTACTTTTTTGGCTTGATTTCAAGAAAATAAAATAAATCAGGACAGGCTTATTCCACTACCAGTCCAGTTATTCTTTGTCTCTTAAGATCATGAAAATTCAAAATTCAAAGTCTTAGTACCAGTAAATGGGTGGTCCTTAGTAAATAGTTCTTGGAAACCTATTCCGGTTGCCTGTTCTGTTTAAATCAGTAGAAATCACTGATTGGAAAAAACAGCACAATGGCAAATACCAAAATTTTGATTCGGTTTCGATACCTTAAAAAAGTATTGTGATACTCGATACCATTCGATACATTGCGAAAAAATAAAAACACCAAAAAAAGCTGTGTGCATTCTGCATTTTATAAAATGTCCAGCCCATAATAGAACAGTCCTATCCTATTTTTTGGGGGGCACAAGGTGAATAAAAAATGGCGAATTGTGCAGTTTTTATTTCTTTATTTTTTCTGTTACGGCGTTCACCGCATAGGAGATATTTTTTAATATTTTAATACTTTGGACTTTTCGGATGTGGCGATACCTAATATGTTTATTTATTGTTTATATATTTTATATGTAAAATTGGGAAGGGGGGATTTAAACTTATTGTTTTGGTGTTTTGTTTTGTTAACTTTTTTACACTTTTTATTTACTATTAGCCCCCTTAGGGACTAGAACCCTTGTCCTATGCACCCTAACAGAGATCTATTAGGGTGCATAGGACTTACATTCTCCCTGCTGCCCTGGGCTTTGTGCACAGGGCAGCAGGGAGCTTACCATGGCAGCCAAGGCTTCAGTAGCGTCCTGGTTGCCATGGTAACCGATCGGAGCCCAGCGATTACACTGCTGTGGCTCCTCCGATCCCCACTGCACCACCAATGAAGAGGGGAAGGGGGGGGGGGCGCCTGTGGCCCCTGCCACCAATGTTAATTATACTGGGGGGTTGGGGGGAGGGCGCACTGCGCCACCAATGTTTTAATACTGGGGGGAGGGGGGAGCAGCGCGCTCCATGTTCTCTGATACTAGGCTGCGCATTAGCGCAGCCTAGCATCGGTAAGAGGCAAATCCCGGTATTGTATCGATACCGGGACAAAAGTATTGATTGGGTATCGATAATTCAATACCCGGTTCAACCCTAGTGTCACAGCGTACTCCCTCAGGCTGTTGTTCCCTGGGGATTGCTGCAGTGGAAAAGTGATTTAAAGACTTAGTCCAGAAGTAAAAGAATAAATGCAAAATATAACTTTTAGTACATCCAGCAGTAGTTTGGACAGAGTGCAATTTCTATCCCCAGATGATGAGATATGGTGGCAGGCCAAGTGACAATTTATGCCACCTCTGATGTGCTATCTTGCTGATGACTCTCCCTTGAACTTCTGGCTAAGAGCTGTAGGCTGACACTTGTGGATAGAAGTGTCCACTCTGTAATGTAGGCTTTCAGTTGGTCTAGCCTGGATGTAATCTAGGTGATGGGTGTCTGAACCGTAGCCCCTCACCTGCAACAGGGTCTTGTGACAATCAACGCTGTAGCTTCTAGGAAAGCTGTATCTTGGCGTTCTTTTTTTTTTTTATAATTGTATTTTTATTGAAAGACAACAAGAAAAGGAGTCAAGACATACAGTGGATATACATGAAAGTCAAAAGGGAAGTAGTGCACTCCCATGAAGTCAAACTTTGCAATTAAACTCACATCATTTAGCAATTGGAAGTATCGTAACATAGCATAAGGCAATCTTGAAAACAGTAGCAATAAGTCTTGTCATCGATTCAGTTATATATAACCGTTACCCAATTCAGGGAAAACAATAACTAACAATATAATTAAAAAAAAAAAAATAAATAAGGAAGAGAATAATGTCGACGGCTTAAAGACCGTCTCAGCAGAAGAAACATAAAACATTAACACCAAGACAGACGGGGTAGGAAGGAGGTAGGGGGGAAGTGCAAGAGGCCATAGTATAAAGAATGGGCTTAAGGCAGTCTATTAAGCCAATAATTATCCCACACATCCCAGATGGCATAAAACAAATCAACCTTGTCCTGATACAAAGCAGTGGAGTACTCCATGGTGCGCACCTCCATCACCCTGGCATATAAATCCGAGAGGGTCGGTGAGCTAGTTCGCTTCCAAAACCGAGGTATAAGGCAGCGGGCAGCTGTCAGAATTTGGGCAATTAGTTTACGGGTAGTGATCCTAAAATTGTGGGGAAAGACATTCAGTAGGAAGGAAAGAGGATCCACTGGAAAGTCCCGTTCAAAAATATCCTTAAGTAAGTTACTAACTGTCATCCAAAATGGATGTATATTTGGACAGTCCCAAAAGATGTGCCATAGGGTTCCCGCGTGAGTCTGACATCTCCAACACCTATCTGATACTGTCGGGTGCAGCCTATGGAGGAGAGCAGGGGTGTGATACCAATGCATCAGGATTTTGTAATGGTTTTCCTGAGCTAGCACTGACATGGAAGATTTTGCAGCTCTCCTCCATATGAGACCCCAAGTAGCATCCGAGAGCTCCCTTCCTAGATAATCTTCCCACCTCACCATATAGGAATGTCTAACAAGCCTATCCGGACGAGGGTTAACCAGGATTGAGTATATCCCCGAAATTAGTCCTTTAGTATGTACCCCGTTCCTACAGATCCGCTCAAAGGCCGTAGGCAGAGAAACTGAGAGACCCGAAAAGGTGGATTGCGCAAAATGTCGGAGTTGCGTGTAGAAAAAAGCCGCAGTCGAGGGGAGATTATATTTAGATTGTATAGCTGAGAAAGATAGTAACTCCCTAGTAAATGGATCCACTATATCTGCAAATCTGAAGACCTGTTCTTTAAACCAGGCTCTCGTGGCTGAGGCCGTTAAGCTAGGGGGGAAAGAAGGATGATATAAAAACGAAGTCATCGCTGAATTGGAAGATACCAGAGGGAATTTAGTACTACAGATACGCCAAATCGACCTTGTGCATCTCATCGGGCCCAAAAGTTCTCTATCTAGCGGAGTACTACAAGAACCAGACCATAGCAGGGAGTTAGGATGTACAGGTGCCAGCCAAAGCCTCTCAATCTGCATCCAGACCGAGTAGGGATGTAAATAGGCCCAGGCGGGAATAGAACGTAATTGGGCTGCCCAGTAATATTTAATGAAATCTGGAACTGCCAGTCCTCCCTGATCCCTGCCGGACAAAAGAACCGTCCTAGAAATCCTGTGTCTCTTATGGGCCCATATAAATTTCAGTATGCGGGATTGAAAGGACCTGAGGTCACCTAGAGGGACCAGGATAGGCAAAGTCTCAAAGAGATACAGGATCTTAGGTAAAATGGTCATTTTAACAGCTGCGATACGCCCTAACATGGACAATGGTAATGTCTGCCATTTAGTTAAAAGCGTGTTGATCTCGTTAAAAAGAGAGGGAAAGTTTAGTTTATAAAGATCCGCATATTTAGGAGTTATATTCACTCCCAAGTAGCGTAGGGCATCTGTTTTCCAATGGAAGTGGAAGTTCTTCTGTAGAAGAGTAAGAGTAGATTCAGGGACATTAACCGGGAGTGCCTCTGTTTTAGTAGTGTTTACCTTATATCCCGATAGATGGCCATATTCCCTCAAAGCTGTCTGGAGATTAGGCAGGGACACATGTAAACCAGTGAGGGTAAGAAGGACATCATCTGCGTATAGGGATAGTTTAAATTCCTTATCATGCACCTTGATACCCTTAATGTCAGGATGAAGTCTAATTTTTGCAGCTAACGGCTCTATACAGAGCGCGAACAACAAGGGTGACAAGGGGCAGCCCTGTCTAGTGCCATTTGCGATGCGAAATGGGCCAGATTCCGAGTGCGGCAATTTAATCGTCGCCGATGGGGAGGAATAGAGCCCCTCAACAGCCTGCAGAAAAGCTCCGTCAAAGCCAAAGGGCCGGAGGGTGGCAAATAAGAACGGCCAACCTAGGCGATCAAAAGCCTTCTCGGCATCCAGACTGAGGAGCAGAGATTCCTCCCCAGAGCGAGAAACCACATCCAGGAGGTCTATTGTACGCCTGGTATTGTCACTTCCCTGCCTGCAAGGGACAAACCCTACCTGGTCCTTATGAATAAGGGAGGGAAGGAGATTATTCAGCCGGTTAGCTAAGATCTTAGAGTAAATCTTAAGATCTGAGTTAAGCAGGGCGATTGGTCTATAATTTTGGCGTTCAAGAGAGTCCTTCCCAGGTTTGGGGATCAAGGTTAAAAAGGAATGTGTCATGGTCCCTGGAATAGCCTTCCCTGACAAAAAGCCGTTAAAAAGGGATTGCATATGGGGGAGTAACAAATCCATAAATGTCTTATAATAATTATATGTAAATCCGTCAGGGCCTGGGGATTTCCCTGTAGGGAGATGTTTAACCACATCTTGGATCTCTTCTGCCGTAATCATCTCATTAAGGGTTGTCCTGTCCGAGGGGGATAGAGTAGGAAGATCACAAGACTTCAAGTAGGAATCCAATAAGAGGTCCCTCTCCCGGGGGTTACGGGGCAGGTCGGTCGGCAAATTATACAGTTCTAAGAAGTAAGAGGAAAACCTCTCTGCAATCTCGTTTGGGTCATATGATACTGAACCGTCCGCTCTTTTGAGAGCACTAGGGCCTGGCTGAGGAGGAAGAGTCCGAAGCTGCTTGGCTAGAAGAGAGTGCGGTTTATTCCCCCAAGCGTAGTATCGCTGACGGGTAAACAATAGCATCTTGTCCACCCTGTCATGCGCAATCTTACTCAGCTGGGCCCTAGTATCCACAATTTTTTTGAGTGTGGAGCGTGACGGCTGAGCAGTCATACATTTCTCTAGCCTACTCAATTGGGACTGAAGGGCCCGTGTAGTTTCCTGCCTGTCCCTCTTCATCCTTGAGCCCAACGCTATGCAATGACCCCTCATAACCGCTTTGTGGGCTTCCCATAAGGAGGCAGGGTTCTCAACCGATCCCATGTTCATTTCAAAATATCTCTTAAGATGCTCACGGAGCTCCATACGCGATGGAGGTTTCTTAAGCAGAGAGTCATTGAGGCGCCAATGACATCTACGAGTATGCCCCACTCCTCCATCTAGAGTAATCATCACTGGAGCGTGGTCAGACCATGTAATGGTTCCCATATCTGCCCCTTTCAGAATCCGCAGGGTCGAGATGGTCCCCAGGAAGTAATCTATACGGGTATGTGTCCCATGTGGGGTCGAGTAAAATGAGAAGGATTTGTCAGAAGGATTAGCTATTCTCCAGAGATCATATAAAGAATAACGTCGAATTAATCGACGGAACTCTTTCGCCAATCTGAGCTGCGACATATTAGGAGGTTTCCCAGGTAGCGCCACCCTGTCCATATGTTCCGAGAAAATAACATTAAAATCCCCTCCTATCAACGTGAGAGGATCAGAGTGCCTAAATACTTTGGCCAAAGTCCTGGATAGAAAATGTATTTGAGAGGTATTAGGGGCATATAGATTACAGAGTGTAATGGGATGTCTCCTAAGGATGCCTCTTAGGATGATATATCTCCCTTGGGGGTCTACTACGGAGGAGTTAATTGTGAGCGGGCAATGTGTGGAGATCAGAATGGCAACCCCAGCTTTCCTACGTGAATGAGATGCCGTGTAAACTGCAGGGTATAAGTGAGAGAGGAATTTAAAAGAGGCCTCCCCTTCAAGATGCGTCTCCTGGAGAAATACCACATCTGCTTTAAGGGATTTTAACTCCAATAGCAAAAGTTTTCGTTTTGCATTAGAGTTAAGACCCTTGACATTAAGAGTCACACAAGACGCCATGGCAAAATCTTAAGGACAAATGGAAGCAGTAGTAGCCACTTACCAACTCGTAGATATGGGGGAGGCAGAAACACACCATGGAGCACCACAAGAGGAGATTATCATCTTCTGAAATGGCAATAGTAGTAGACAAGAAGGAAGGAACAAAGGGACGGGGGAGACAAGACATTACTGAGAGACAGACAATCACTTCAATACAGCAACTGAGAACGTATTCCCAGGGCGTATAAGCCCTGCTAGGGGCAAGATCAGGAACCCCCGGGTAGGGGACATGGTCAGAGTAAGACTGACAAATGTGCAACAGAACAACAGCGGCAATTAAAACTACCATACGTATAGGTGAGAACATGGTATAACCAGCGTCTAATAACATGTAATATGGGCATGCCCAATTATTGGCCTATTAGTGGAAATCTGAGGTAATAGGCAGGAAGGGGACCCCAGGGTCTCCAGTGACCCAAGGGAACAGGTATCAGAAGGACGAACAGAAAAGGGGGCCAGTTCATCCCGCCGGTCGAGGGCCCGCAAGTGGTGGAGAACCCTGAGAAGGAAGGGCCCTCCGTGAAGACTCCTCAGATGGGCCTGCGCGCCTTTTTCGAGTAACAGGAGTCCAGATACGCAATGGTGGTGGAGCCGGGGACTCCAATTCCCAATCTTCTAGCGCAGGTAGTGGAACATCCAGTACTTCACAAAAGGGCTCCAGATCTGAGAATGTGCGAAGGGTCGCCGTTCTGCCTAGACGTCGTGCAGACAACGAAAATGGGAAGCCCCAGCGATATGTTATTTGCCGATCCCGTAGAGCAGTAAGAAGTGGGTGCAGGTGTCTCCTTTTCTGTAGGGTGATCCATGACAGATCCGGAAAAAGTTGAATTGGAGCCCCGTCAAATTCAAAATTGCGGAGGTTCCGCGCTTTTGACATTATGGCCTCCTTCAGGGCGAAGTCATGCACACAGCAGATCACATCTCTTGGGCGAGAGGGGGGACCTTTCGGTTTAAGGGCCCGGTGAGCTCGATCCAGCTTAATCTTATGGGACTGGGGCTCCCCCAGTATCAGGTTAAAGATAGCTTCTAAAGTCGCAAAAAGATCCTCCTCTCCCGTAGCCTCAGGCAAGCCCCGCACCCGAATATTATTCCTGCGGCCTCTGTTGTCCAAGTCCTCCAGATGCCTTCCCATGTCTTTAAGTGCAGAATGTTGAGAAGATATGGAAGCATGCAGGGCTTGGATATAATTCCTGGTGTCATCATGGGCTTCTTCCAGGGATTCGACTCTATCCGCAATATGTTTAATGTCAGCACGGACCAAGGCGATTTCTGCCTGCAGGCCCCTGTGACCTCTGATATTAACAGCTTAAAGTCCTCTTTAGTTGGAAACCGGTTAAAGTAGGACTCCCAGGTGGACGTTGGGGGAGGCATTATAGTAGGAGGTGAGGTGGCCGAGGCTAAGGCTGGAGTGTGGATGTCCCCTTTTGCGGAGGTGATGCGGAGGTCCGCAGTTTCATCTCCCCCCTGGCCAGGACTGCTGCCGGGGTCATGGGGTGAGAAGGAGACGGGGGGAGATCTGCCAGGCTCTGCAGAGGAACAATAGGAGGCCGGGGAGGAGGTGAGCGGCGGGGAGACAGTACCTGAGAGCTGGGGAGAGCCTCCCGCCGCATGGTCCCCGGGCGCCATCTTCGATTCAGCACGAGGTCCGGTGCCGGCCGTGCAGAGCTCACCGGCTCTCAGTGGCGTCCCCGAGGAGAGCTCCGTTTGGTCCCGCGGAGGGAGAGGAGGCAGAGAAGGTAGGGAGGCAGTCGCCAGGTCTCCCCTGGGCCCCACTCGGGAGCTATGGCGAGCAGGAGGGAGAGAAGAGTGGCGGGAATGACCCGTGGCAGGCGCTCGTCTGTTCCCTGTGCCGGGCCGAGGGCCTCGCTCCCAGCAGTCTTCTAAAGTTCTGGGTGGAGAGGGGGAGCGAGGGGGATGAGGGGAACTTCTGGGGCCACCTTTCTTCCCCATATTCACCGTCAGGCTGATATAGCAGGCCTAAGTAGTCCACGCTGGCGGGAGCTGCTTGTTCAAGCGGCCATTGCAGTCGGCGTCCAGACCACGCCCCCCTATCTTGGCGTTCTTGCAGTCTCTCTGAAGTAGTGGTCTCACAGGAGAATTGGATCTCTTGCTGGTCCATAAGACCCTTAGAGTAGGAGCAATTGGATGTATATCCTTCTTCCTCAGTGTCCTAGCTAAAACTGTCCCTTCTTGCAGGAAGCAGGACCAGCCCACTCCTACCAAGCGGAGAGAAATAGGGTGGTTAACCCAGTGCCTGCCAACCATACCATATCATGCTGGTGTACATATATAACAATACATAACATAAAAATTGCAGATACTTCCAAGTCTGGGGTACTGCATTAACAGCTCTTTATAGCTAAGCTCCTCTTTACAGCTCATAGCCAATAAAAACACCATTCCCGAAGTCAGCTACTGTAACTGGGCTTGGCGGTGTTACTGAATACCACTGTCCTCCAGTCCAGCAGGTTACACAATATCATGATGTCACAAATTCATAGTGCAACACGTACATTGCATTTTTCTTGACGTACAAGAAGTAATAGCAATAAAGCAATAAACAGCTTTCTTCAAACAGCTGAGCAACTACAAACCCATAAAACCAGCAGTCCGTTTACCTGAAAGGGGAATGTCTGCTTCAGTCACCCATAGTATACCTGCCCATATACACTAGATCAGGGATGTCAATCTTGTGGCCCTCCAGCTGTTGTGAAAACTACAACTCCCGGCATGCCCTGATAGCTGTAGGCTGTGTGGGCATGATGGAAGTTGTAGTTTTGCAACAGCTGGAGGGCCACAAGTTTGACATCCCTGCACTAGATGAACATCAACTGAACCCAACAAGTTTGTGTTTAGTAAGGGTGCCAACTCTCTCCCTTGACAAATACTAGAATAAAGAAGGATTGGACATGTGGGAGTTCAACAGGCCCAATCCTTTTGTTCTTATGGGAGATAAGAGGTGTCTAGCAGCAGCTTAAGGTGCATTTAGACGCGCCAATTTTTCTGCAAACAGTCGTTCCCGACAATCTGCTAGTCTGAATGTGCCTCTGATCATCCCAGCGCGTTTCGCTCGTTCAACAGGTGATCCTGTTGCCCGTGCAGGCAACACTGATCATGGCTTCTGGGCAGCAGATCGTGTGGCCTACATAGCAATCTGCGGCTCAGAAGCCATGATTCTGTATGAGGACAAGGGATCACTATGGCATACCTCCCAATCATCCCGGATCTGGTGGGACAGTCCTGGATTTCAGTGGCTGTCCCGCAGTCTCGGTACGGGAGACAGTTGCCTGTAATGATGAAGCAGAGAGCAGTCGGCTTCCTGTTCAATCATCTCCCCCTCCCTGCCGGCGCTCCACACTGCTAGTCTGTGCAGGGGTCAGGACCGGCCGGCAGTCAGCCTCTGTTCCTCCTCCTACAGTGCATCCTGTGTACCCTGCTGCTGCTTGGAAACGAGGTGAGTATGTGGAGTTTTTAAAAAAAAACTGCGCTAATTAATGTGAGGGACCAGCGCTGTAGTAACCAGTTCTGTCCACTACCCCATGGGTGGAGCTATGCAACCCTAGAACAGCAGCGCTCCGGCCCCACACATGTTGACACACACATTGGAACAAGACACAGACAAACATACATACATACACATACATACATACACACACATACATACATACATACATACTTACATACTCCAGCCAGGGACCCCGGCAGAACATCTTCATGATCCTCCTGTGCGCAGTGATGACGATTCCCCACAGCGCCCTCTGCTGGGCGCAGTGGGTAAACGTCATAGCTGCGCGCAGGAGGCGCGTGAAGACATGCTGCCGGCGTCCCTGGAGTATGTGAGTATGTATGTGTATGTATGAATGTCTGTCTGTATGTATGTATCTATCTCTGTAGCCGGATCCGGAATGACCCCCCATTGCAAGTCAATGGAGGACAGATCCGGATTACTGGTGTGTCCACACCAAACGGATCCGTCCCCATTGACTTGCATTGGGGGTCATTCCGGATCCGTCTTGGTACGGATGCCTGGACCGAAGAGAAAACCGCAACATGCTGCGGTTTGTTCTCCGGTCTGAAGACGGAACGGAATGCTTTCAGGAGCCTCCGTTGTCTTCAGTTCAGTTTTGTCCCCATTGACAATGAATGGGGACAAAACTGAAGCGTTTTTTTCCGGTATTGAGCCCCTATAACGGAACTCAATACCGGAATTTAAAAACGCTAGTGTGAAAGTAGCCTAAGAGAGTATTGTCTTGATGTCTTGGAGCTCCCACGTAGGTGCTTGAATCAGATTATGGGTGACTGTATACAAAGAATGCGGCCAGGGTGTGAAATATGACACAAAGGCCGGGGTTATCAATGCCGCTTATGTAAATACGGTGTATCCGCCATGGTATAGGAGGTATAGATATATTCGCTATGTCAATATTTCTCTAAGGATTGATATCTGCATTCAAGACATCAAACACCTACCTACGTCAAGCAGTTCCAGCGCCACATTATCTCACTGGCCAGGCTGCTCCCTGTCGCACCCAGTGACACCCCCCCCCCCCCATCCCATGATGGGATCGTTCTTGTGTCGCTGACTAATATGCTATCTGTTCTTCATATTGTTCTGCTATCAAAAACCTGAAAGCTTTATGGCCCCATGACTCACATGCAAGACAAAAGAAGCCCATGCGCCCTCCTGCAACCTTAGCACCTTCATCATATAGATATATAGGGGGAACATTGGACAGAGGGGCATGCTGGTTGATGCTGAAAGCGGATTTACCCCTTAAATAACCAACGGGGCCCATTAATGGTTGTTACCCAGCTTTCCCACACCCCTGAATGGTAAATCTATGGAAGCCAGGGGGCTTTATTATGGATTTAAAGGGTTTGTATGAGATAAAGGAGGAATTATCGGTGGCCAATCACTTTCCACATTGTGAAAACGTCCTTAAGCCATATCAGTTGTCACCAAGCTTTCCCTAAAACAGATAAGGCTAAGAAAAGGATGAGTTACAGAAGATGACGACTCCTACAGATCTTGTCACCCAGCTTTCCCTAAAACAGATAACGCTAAGAAATGGTTGAACAGAATGGGCAAAAGAAGGCATCAAGCTGGGATAATAACGGTGTCAATTTTTGGGCGTGACCTAATCACAGGGTGTGACGTCATCCAGGAGGATTACAGCGTCTGCCTGCATCGGTTCCCCCGGGGGGGGTCTGGAGCGCCCGGGATTTAGGCAGAAGGTTGCATAAACTAAAGAAGATATGTGATCCTTCAATAATCTGACATGATTCTTTTATAGCCGTGCCAATGATTCCTTTGATCTCTGCTTGCTGTCAGTGAATGGGAACATTTTTATTGATGCTTATTGGGTGAAAATCTATACAAACCTAATCAGGTTAGGATGTATTTTGAACCATTTTCATTCAATGACAGCAAGCATGATGTGAGGAAATGAATCGGTCCTGCTAGAATTATTCCACTGATTCTTCTGTCACCCTCTGGAGTAAGTGGCACCAGGGACATCAGGAAAGTGCCATCCCCTACCTACCCTCCCCTGGCCATAGACATTAAAGAGGTTGTTTAATCAGGGCAACCCCTGTGTATAGGGTGTGGAGACTGCATGTGACAAGACTCACCCATCCTGGGCAGCCAGTGGGCACATGATTACTGAGCATTTTGCTTTACCCTTGGTGCTTGAGGCCCTCATGGGGGAGTCACATAACACTTTGCAGTATTGGGTCCATATGTGCAGGGGTTGTGCAAGAATGGAGGGGTTAGCCGGACCTGTAAAGGAAAGATTACTTACCTGCTTCCAGGCGCTAGGTCCACGCTTCCTCTGCTCGAGGCCTGCAATGCTCCCCTGGGCTTCCTAAATGTCAACATCTGGTTTGATGTCGCTGCATCAGTAATAGTGCCCCCTATAGTACTCCAGTAGCAACCCCATTAGTAGTAATGCCCTCCATAGTGTAAGCCTACAATACCCCCAATATTAATCATGGCCCAATGGGGCCCCTAGTAGAAATAAGGGCCCCCTATAGTGCCCCCAGCAGTAACAAGGCCATCAGTAAGGCACCCTTATAGAACCCACAGTAGTAATAAAGTCCCAATAGTGTCCCCAGTAGTTATAATTCCCCCTATACTGGCCCCTGTATTTATAATGCCTCCTGCAGTAGCCCCGGTATTTATAAAGAGGCAGCACGGGTGGCTCAGTGGTTAGCACTGCAGTGGCTGGGGTCCTAGGTTCAAATCCAACCAAGGACAACATCTGCAAGGAGTTTGTATGTTCTCCCTGCGTATGTGTGGGTTTCCTCCGGGTTCTCCCACACTCCAAAGATATACTGATAAGGAATTTAGATTTTGAGACCCATTGGGGACAGCATGTGGCTAATGTCTGTAAAGTGCTGCGGAATATATTAGGACTATATAAGTGCATAAAATAAATTAATAATAAAACCCAGGTGCAGTTAAAATGACCCTCCATAGTGCCCACTGTAGTATTCCAGCCTGTATTGTAATGCCCTCTTTTGTATTGCTCCAGCCTGTATTACAGTGCCTTGCGAAAGTATTCGCCCCCCTGGAACTTTTCAACCTTTTGCCACATTTCAGGCTTCAAACAAAAAGATATAACATTTTACATTTTTGGTGAAGAATCAACAACAAGTGGGTCACAATTGTGAAGTGGAACGAAATTTATTGGATCATTTAAACTTTTTTTGTAATAATAAAACTGAAAAGTGGGACGTGCTAAATTATTCGGCCCATTTACTTTCACTCCAGAAGTTGATTGAGGATCTCTGAATGATCCAATGTTCTCCTAAATGACTGATGAAGAGAAATAGAATCCACCTGTGTGTAATCAAGTCTCCGTATAAATGCACCTGCTCTGTGATAGTCTCAGGGTTCTGCATCATGAAGACCAAGGAACACACCAGGCAGGTCCCTGATACTGTTGTGGAGAAGTTTAAAGCCGGATTCGGATGCCAAAAGATTTCCCAAGCTTTAAACATCCCACTGTATAATAATAGTACTGGAAAATTATCTACTGTAGATATGCAGAGATCTCAGGGATTATGAAACAATATGAATGTGTCTCAAAAAGTACATCATATTCAGCAGATGCTGGTAACGGAGGCAATTGACTAGAGACACATAAGAAAAAGACTACTTTCACACTAACGTTTACATTTTCCGGTATTGAGATCCATCATAGGGTCTCGATACCGGAAAAAAACACTTCCGTTTGGTCTCCGTTAATTGTCAATGAGGACAAAACGTAACTGAGCAGAACGGAGTGCTCCAAAATGCATTCCGTTCTCATACTGGAGAGCAGCATGCTGCGGTTTGCTTTCCGTCCTGGGTTGCGGAGCAAGATGGATCTATCATGACCCACAATGCAAGTCAATGGGAAGGATCCATTTTCTCTGACATAATCTGACACAGTAGAAAATGTATCAGTTCCCCATTCACTTTTAGTAGAGTTTATGACGGATCCGTCTTGGCTATGTTAAAGATAATACAACTGGATCTGTTCATAACGGATGCAGACGGTTGTATTATCAGTAATGAAAGCGTTTTTGTTGAGCCCTGCCAGATCCAGCAAAAACGCTGGTGTGAAAGTAGCCTAAATAACCCATAAATAACAGGTAAAATGAAGCTTACAATGAAATGCACATATCTGACTAAGGCTAGTTTCACACTAGCGGCAGCATGGATCAGGCGGGTGAAGGGTCCCGCCAGATCCGTGCTGACGCAGGTGGGGGCGGGCCGCAGCACGTTAACCCCTGCTGAGAGGCATCCGGAACGAAAATACAACACCCTTCACCCGACGGATCCTTGCTGCCGCTAGTGTGAAAGTACCCTAACCCATAGTACAAAGACACCCGTGGACAGCCGCACACCCTATATAAGGTTGACGCGGCAGTGTCGGCTGCGACCTGAGGCGAGATGCTCATCTCACCCATGGCAGAAACGGGACTGGGGAGACTTGTTTTTAAGCTCAATTGATTAATATGGGTTGTTATGGTTTCATAATTTTATCAATTATATTCATTTATAATTTTCATTAATTATCATCATAATGTTTCATTTTGGTGTAGCCCTTAGTAAACATGGTGGCTAGCTTTAATCTATTTCATGAGTATGTGGTTTCTTTTTATTATTATTTATTATTATTATAGTTTAATTTGTGAAGCTAATGCTTAAAGTGTAACTGTTATTCTTTTTTTTATTTGTGTAATGTGTAGGGGTAGTGATACTGACCATTTTTGTAATATACTTTAATTACTGAAATCGTACATTTCTATTAGAAAAATAGCTGTAAAGTGGCCCATTTTGAGCCTTAGCAACGCTCCTCTGTCTTCTGTTTACATAACAGTGGAGAATTACTAACACTGACTGTGTTATGTAAACAGAAGACAGAGGAGCGTTGCTAAGGCTCAAAATGGGCCACTTCACAGCTATTTTTCTAATAGAAATGTACGATTTCAGTAATTAAAGTATATTACAAAAATGGTCAGTATGACTGCCCCTACACATTACAAAAATAAAAAACAGAATGACTGTTCTGCACCGCAAAAAAATAGAACATGTTCAAGTTGAATGGGTCTCGATCCGTCCCGCCCAATGCACAGAAACGGCCGCACAATGGCCGTGTACATGAGCCCTAAGTATGTTGTTTAAGGGAAGGGGAATTGGGCCTTGTTCCACCATGTCATTCATGGCTGTGTTACACCTCCTGGTAGATAAGATGGGCAAACAGGAAATCTGATTCTTATCAATCTCACAAGAAGTTAATTGTAAAAGCTCATATGAAGCCTGAAATCTCCTGCGCCTGATAGGGGAGTTATGGGTGTGCATAGTAAGGGCGGGGGCGGAGAGTGCGCTTCAGCCAGGTCCAGGACCTCAAAGGTCTATCGTGCCCCATATGAGGAAACCAGTGAAGCATGATGGATGAAGAGCCTGGTAATAGTTTTACACAGTGCTCGGTCCAGGAGAGGAGTCTGTTCTGGAAAACGAGAGTGGCACCAGACCACTCCCAGCCCGGAGAGGGCAATGTAGGTCGACTCTAACTTGGACTAAGTGGTGACCAGATATTTTGACCCTCCTAGACCCACCAGCATCCTGCTATATGTGTACTGAGGACTGTGTAAAGTAGCCCTCCTAATGTGTACCATGAGACACACTGTGGCCTGAGTTAAGGTGCCCAAGTCCCTATTTCGGTAGCTGTCCCACAACCCCAGAATGGCTAAGGTATCTTAAAGGGGCTATCCGACACTAACAAATGCCCCCCCTACTGCCCGGGCCCCTCACACTAATTGTACTCCCTGCGCCGCTCCTGATACCTGCATGGCGCCGCTACTTCTCCCTGTGCGCGGATGAAAACATCCTGTGTTGGGGGGAACAGCCAATGGCAGGCGGTGATGGGGACGAGCCTCCTAGCATCACCCACGATGTAAGGAGACTCGTTCCCATCCCCGCCTGCCATTGGCTAACGCAAGGGGCATAACTGCTGTGTGGAGGCACTAATGGGGCATTCAACTGTGTGGGTGCACTGAGGGGGCATTCTATTTTGAGAGGGCACTAATAAGGCATTATACTGAGTGGGGACACAAAGTTGACATTATATTGTGTGGGGGAACTAGCGAGGCATTACACTGTCTGGGGGCACTGAGAGGGAATTATAATGTGTGGGGGCACTAATGACGTATTATACTGTGTGGGGCACTAATGAGGCATTATACTGTGTTTGGGCAATAATGAGGCATTATACTGTCTGGGGGCACTGAGAGGGAATTATAATGTGTGGGGGCACTAATGAGGCATTATACTGTGTGGGGGCACTAATGAGGCATTATACTGTGGTGGCACTAATGAGGCATTATACTGCGTGGAGGCACTGAGAGGAATTATAATGTGTGGAGGCACTAATGGGGCATCAACTGTGTGGGTGCACTGAGGGGCATTCTATTTTGAGAGGCACTAATAAGGCATATACTGAGTGGGGACACAAAGTTGACATTATATTGTGTGGGGAACTAGTGAGCATTACACTGTCTGGGGCACTGAGAGGAATTATAATGTGGGGGGCACTAACGACGTACTATACTGTGTGGGGCACTAATGAGGCATTATACTGTGGGGCACTAATGAGGCATTATACTGTGTGGGGCACTAATGAGCTGTGTGGGCACTGAGAGGGAATTATAATGTGTGGGGCACTAACGACGTACTATACTGTGTGGGGGCACTAATGGGCATTATACTATGTGGGGCACTAATGAGGTATATACTATGTGGGGCACTAATAACGTATATACTGTGGGAGGCACTAATAAGTACTATACTGGCGCACTAATGAGGCATTATACTGTGTGGGGGCACTAATAACGTATTATACTGTGTGGGGCACTAATGAGGCATTATACTGTGTGGGGGCACTAATAACGTATTATACTGTGTGGGGGCACTAATGAGGCATTATACTGTGTGGGGGCACTAATAACGTATTATACTGTCTGGGGGCACTGAGAGGGATTTATAATGTGTGGGGGCACTAATGAGGCATTATACTGTGTGGGGGCACTAATGAGGCATTATACTGCGTGGAGGCACTGAGAGGGAATTCTAATGTGTGGGGCACTAATGGGGCATTCTACAGCGGTGGCACTAAAGTTCTGTATGGAGACAGTAAGGGGGCATTACTATGTGGGGGCACTAAGGGAACTGGGCGGGCTTAGGTGTATAGATAAGCGTTGGGTGGAGTTAGAGGCTTGAACTTTTTAAAAGAAACATATTTCAGTCCCAGTGATCCTCGCCCTTAATCACACATTACTCCTGCTGATGTGTAACCATAGTCTCCAAGGAACAGTCCCAGACTTTCAGTCACCTTGAGGAGGGGCCCGATGCAATAGAAAGTCTCACGTCAGGTCCATTCTCCATGAATCAGAGTATAGTAAACAAATCAGTCAAGAAAATAATGACAGGTCAATATTTAGAGAGCGTCAGCGGGGGTCACGTGGAGAGGTGCGGCCCCCCGCTGCATTACAGGATCGGTTACCAGGCTGCTTCTATAAATATACTATCCTGCACCAGGGCACCACTTTAATTACCCACAATCAATAACACAAGGTGGTAGTGCCCACATAATACCCAGCTCATGTAGCAAAACAAACGTATGTAAAATGGAAATGTACCGAATTATCATATATTCTTAACTATGCTCACCTGATCCCCGCCTCTGGATCTTGTCTCTTGGTCTCCCGGACCGGCAGTTCCGCTCCCACATGCGCCAAGGACAACATCTGTTGACGGAGGCACACGTGACATGCCTTTTTTTAAACTTTATTAATGGAGGTGAGCGGGCACTACTGAAAGAGGCACAATGCGAGCATAACTACTGGGAATACTGTCAAAGAAGCATAACTACTGTGAGGGGGCACAATGTAGACATAACTACTGTGAGGTGGCACAATGTAGACATAACTACTGTGAGGGGGCACAATGTGGACCATAACTACTGTGAGGGGGCACATGTGGGAATAACTACTGTCGGGGACACCTAACTACTGTGAGGGGGCGACAATGTGCACATAAACTACTGCGAGGGGGGCACAATTGTGGACATATAGCTACTGTTAAGGGGGGCACTATGGTGGAGCATAACTACTGTGAGGAGGGCACAATGTGGACATAACTACTGTGAGGGGGAAAAATGTGGACTTAATACTTGTGAGGGGGGCATCAATGTGGACATAACTCACTGTGAGGGGGCCAATGGTGGACATAAACTTACTGTGAGGGGGCACCAATGTGGATCATAACTCACTTGTGAGGGGGCACACACGTGGACATAACTACTGTGAGGGGGCACAATGTTGCACATAACTACCTGAAGGGCAATTGAAATTGTGAGGGGCACAAATGTGGCATAACTACTGTGAGGGGGCACAGATGTGGACATAACGTACTCTGAGGGGGCACAAATGGGACATAATTACTGTGAGGGGGGCACAATGTGCACATAAACTACTGTGAGGGGGCACAATGTGTGACAATAACTACTGTGAGGGGGGCCACTAAATGTGGACATAACTACTGTGGAGGGGGCACAAATGTGGACATAACTACTGTGAGGGGGACAATGTGGACATAACTACTGTGAGGGGGCACAATGTGCACATAACTACTGTGAGGGGCACAATGTGCACATAACTACTGTGAGGGGGCACAATGTGGGACATAACTACTGTGAGGGGGCACAATGTGGGACATAACTACTGTGAGGGGGCACAATGTGGAATAACACTGTGAAGGGGGCACAATGTGGACATAACTACTGTGAGGGGCACAATGTGGACATAACTACTGTGAGGGGGCACAATGTGGACAAAACTACTGTGAGGGGGCACAATGTGGACAAAACTACTGTGAGGGGGCACAATGTGGACATAACTACTGTGAGGGGGCACAATGTGGACATAACTACTGTGAGGGGGCACAATGTGGACATAACTACTGTGAGGGGGCACATGGGGAGGGGGCACAATGTGGCACATAACTACTGTTGAGGGGGGCACAATGTGCACATAACTACTGTGAGGGGGCACAATGTGCACATAACTACTGTGAGGGGCACAAATGTGCACATGTGAACTACTGTGAGGGGGCACAATGTGCACATAACTACTGTGAGGGGGCACAATGTGCACATAACTACTGTGAGGGGGCACAATGTGCACATAACTACTGTGAGGGGGCACAATGTGCACATAACTACTGTGAGGGGGCACAATGTGCACATTACTACAGGAAGAGCTCTTAAGTTCTGCCTCTGATGTCTCCAGATGTAAGGCAGCCTATCCTATAAGTCAATGTTCGACCCTTTAAATAGGCCTTGAGACATGAATCCTCACGCCGATTAAGGTGCTCTCTCCGCAAGGAGAGATAGTACCCCCAAGATCCTGATTTAGGACTCTCAGCCAGTACTCTCTGCTTTGCACTGAGGGGTAATCACCCCGAAACAGCTGTCTGCAGATGAGTCCGAGTCATGTCTGAAGGTCTATTTATAGGGTTGAACACTGACTTATAGGATAGCTGCCTTACATTTGGTGGCATTAGAGGCACCCCCCTGACAGCGGGCACCCGGAGTGGAACCCTGCGCCACTGCCACACAGTAGTAATGCCCACATTGTGCCCCTTTCACTCTAGTTATGCTCACCTTGTGCATCATGCCCCTTCACAGTAGTTTACCCACATTGTTCCCCCACAGTAATCATGTCCACAATTTGCCCGCTTCACAGTACTTATTTCCACATGTGCCCCCTCACAGTAGTTATACCCACATTGTGCCTGCTTCACAGTAGTTATGCCTCTTTGACAGTATTCCCAGTAGTTATGCCCACATTGTGCCTCTTTCAGCGGTCCCCCCTCACCTCCGTTAATAAAGTAAAAAAAAAAAAAAAAGTAAATACTCACCTAGGCATTCCGCCGATGATCAGAGCACATTCTGTGTTCCCTAGCAGACACAAAGGAATCTGATATCATGTTTCCTGTGTAAGAGGAGTGCACAGGCTGATTCAAGGGCCTGTACCACTCCTCCTACACAGCCCCACAGCGTGATATCTGAAAGCTGGATCCAGGACCGTTGGAAGGAATGCAAGAGGATCAGTTCTTATGAGCAGGGACCCCCTAGCTCGATCCGCATCCCCACTTCCCACCGACACCCACTAAAGGAAATTTTTACTATAATCTGCTACAGTACAAGAGCTGAAGCACCTGTGATGATGTCACCATCATGTGATCAGTGCACGCAGGGGCGGAGTTAAGCAGTGGAGAGAAGCAGTAAGGACCCTTGATGATGTCATCATCATGTGATCAGTGCAAGCAGGGGGCGGAGTGTAGCAGTGTAGAGGTAAAGGCCTGTAATAATGTCACCATCATGTGATCAGTGCAGGCGGGGCAGACTTCAGCAGTGGAAAGGAGAAGTAGAAAGGACCTCTGATGATGTCACTGTCATGTGATCAGAGCAGGCAGGGACAGAGTTCAGCAGTGGAGAAGAGAAGTGGTAAGGACCTGCGATGACATCACCGTCATGTGATCAGTGCAGTTAGGGTGGGAGCTTAACAATGGAAAGGAAAATTAGTAAGGACCTCTCCTCTTGTGGTCTCTATACTGCCCTCTGATACCCCATAATAACCACCTGGACATGATTGGAGTTGTAGTTATTTCCTTTTATACCTCATCCCTGTAATGTTCTCTAATATCACATAACAACATGGGCATGCTGGGAGTTGTAGTCCTCTTTTGTACACTCTCCATGTAATGTCCTCTGATATCACATTATATCAGTCTGAAGATGCTAGGAATTGTAGTCCTCTCCTTATATCTCTTCCCAGTAATGTCCTCTGATACCATATAGATTACAGTTTCCATTCTGGGTGTTGTATTGTCACCCACTGTCCTGGGTACAATGTCTTCCTTTTAGGGGTCATGAAAGTTGTCACCCTACGGTAGGAAAGTTGGGTGCTAACCCCTGGGGAAGCTTGACGGTTAGGATGGGTTCACATCTGTGTTGTGAACTCCGGCACTCTGATCCGGTCACTGTATCAGGTATATATGCCGTTTTTTACATGGACAAAAAATACTAAACGCAGCAATTTTTGTCTGGCCGAAAGCCAAAATATATACCAGGAATCAACCGGATCCCCATCAGATCCCATTACAGTAAACAGGGATCTGACAGAGCACGGTGGATACAGTGAACTCTGGTAGTCTGGTCCTCTGCCGGAACAGTCCGCCGGAGTTCACAGCGCCTATGTGAACACGGCCTTACTCAAGTATCCTTGAGGGCATCTCAAGGACTTCTGCAATTCTTCACTTATGGTGAGGACCTCTGGATACAGATAAAACCAGATTCCACACAAGTCAATGAGCTCACGTTAGATACACAACTCCTAATTGTTTCTCCAAAAAGATGTTACCCAGAAGCATCCGGGGAGCCCCCCTACCCCCCAAGATGCATCATAACCCCCAACCAGGATTCACTGCCCTCATCACCTCCAAGAAATGTAGTAAAGATCTCAACAGATGCATCAAATCCTACAGAAGAGAGCTGTAGAAAGAAAAGGGGAAAACGCAGACAAGTGAGCGAAGTAGAGACGGAAAGCAGAGGGACATGTGGTGACCCCACTGCTTACAATGCTTAGCAGCTAACTGTGGATCTATCTATCTTTCATTATATCTATCTATCTATCTCATATCTATCTATCTATAAATCTATCCTTCTATCTATCTATCTATCTATCTATCTATCTATCTATCAATCCTTCCATCTATCTCATATACAGTATATCTATCTTGTCACTACTGATCTATCTCTCTATCTTTTTCTATCTGTCTCATATCTAGCTATCTAGTTTATATCTATTTATCATCCTTTCCATCTATTATCTATCTATTTATCTATCTATCCTTCCATCTATCGCATATACAGAATATCTATCTATCCTGTCACTACTAATCTCTCTCTATCTTTTTCTATCTCATATCTAGCTATCTAGTTTATATATATATATTTATCAATCTTTCCATCTATCTATCTGGTGCCCCAACTATTTACAGTGCTTAGCAGCTCACTGTGGATCTATCAATCGATTTATCTATCTATCTTGTCACTACTGATCTCTTATATCTATCTCATATCTATCTTCTATCTATCTATCTATCTATCTATCTATCTATCTATCTTTCTTTCCGTCTATCTAACTCCTATCTAAATTATGAAAACCCTCCAATAAAGGGGTTATAGGGATCAAGGTGGTCCCAGTGGTCCGACCCCTATCGATGAGTAAGTAATGGCATAATTTTCCTGTTACTGTAAGGTTAACCCTTTAATTCCCAATAACTTTTACTGTAAGTAACTGGTCCAGGTCTGGTTCTTAAAGGGGGTCCTAAAGAGGAATTAAAGGGGTTGTCCATATAAACACTTGTAGGTCCCCCACTGACAAGCTGGTCACGGGGTTCTCTCAGCGCCATATTATTACCCCCATCATCCTTGTAAGGAGCATCTAAACACAGACAATCTCTATCAGAAAGGGTTAAATTTTTTGTAACTTCTGAAAGGGTGTGTGTGCTGCTTCGCTTCCAGTGTGGAGCCAGGGAAGAAGGAGTGGCTGTGTACCTGTAAGGTCCTGAGGGGAGTCTTCGTGATGTCACTCTGATGTCAGCGAGCTTGTGCAACCTCAGGAGAAGGAGGAGTGCAGAAGTGAGAGGAACTGGCAGATTAGAGAGCAGTCCTGCAGAACCCCCTGCCTGCGCCCAGGAGAGGACCGCTCACTCTCTGATTCAGGAATCAAGTGCCCCTCGTGCTCTGCTCCACACCTGGGGGAGATCACCTCCAAAAAAAGTGACAGGTAAGAGCCACGGGTGACAGGCTGCTGTGTCCACTGCAATGCAATGAAGTTGTCCTTGTGGACTGCAACAGACTGAATGGACTGTTTGGACTGTAGTGTCTACTGGATAGAGCTCTGAGGTTGAGAATGAGTTAAATGCGTCTTATTTTGCCCACTGTGCATTGTAACTCTGCTTGCTGGACTACTATGGAGGGAAATGGGTTATGCACGCAGTGCAGTCTCCAGTAATGAGTGTATAGGTATAGGCTACACGCACTTCTGTGGACGACAATGGGTTAATCATACCTGTTTTTGCATGGAGAAGGGGGGGAGTTAGCATGCATACTGTTGTTTTGTCTAAAACTTCTCACCGCTGAGGGTTTGTTACAATTGTATCCAGTCCGAGCGACGCAAACAGACCAGTAATAGCACAAATGTACTCCCCTGGGCCGTCTCAGGATGTAAACACGAATGTTCCCATTCACTGATGGCAAACAGAGATCTTGAACACGGAGAGACGTTCTAACACAAAGCATGATAGAAATCGTCAGAACGTTTCATTATACAGTCATTTCATTGTGCCCCTTTCTGCATACATGTGGTTTTAGCCAAGACCTCTTTAGAGGGGAATAGGTTAAACTTGGATTATCCTTGGTCTTGGAGATTACAAGGTTAACCTGGCATCTGCTTTTGCTGTGACATCTGCTATTAACAGAAGGGGTTAAAATAAGGTTGTTTGTACATGGGGGGGATAAGCAGGCCGTATATATAGCAGAGGGGAAGGGGTTAAGCAGGCAGCATGTTCATAGTTGGGGTGTGAATAAGCAGGCAGTATATATGTGGAAGGGAAGGGGTTAAGCAGGCAGCATGTTTATACTGGGGGCCAAGCAGGCAGTATATTTGCAGCAGGGAAGAGGTTAAGCAGGCATTATGTACATCCTTGGGGCAGGCAGTATATGTATGGCCAGGAAGGGGTTAAACAGGCAGTGGGTATATATAGGTGGAGGGGTTAAGCAGGCAGTATATATAGGTGGAGGGGTTAAACAGGCAGTATATATAGATGGAGGGGAAGGGGTTAAACAGGCAGTATATATAGGTGGTGGGGAAGGTGTTAAGCAGGCAGTATATATAGGTGGTGGGGAAGGTGTTAAGCAGGCAGTATGTACATCTTTGGGGGATAAGCAGGCAGTATATATGTGTGGCAGGGAAGGGGTTAAGCAGGCCGTATATGTATGGCAGGGAAGGGGTTAAGCAGGCAGCAAAATACAGTGGAGGAGAATGGGTTAAGCAGGCAGCATATACATTGGAGGATAAGGGGTTAAGCAAGCAGTATGTACATCCTTGGGTGATAAGCAGGCAGTATATATGTGCGCCAAGGAAGGGGTTAAGCAGGCAGTATATACAGTGGAGGGGAAGGGGTTAAGCAGGCAGTATGTACATCCTTGGGGGATAAGCAGGCAGTATATATGTGTGCCAAGGAAGGGGTTAAGCAGGCAGTATATACAGTGGAGGGGAAGGGGTTAAGCAGGCAGTATGTACATCCTTGGGGGATAAGCAGTCAGTATATATCTGCGTCAGGGAAGGGGTTAAGCAGGCAGTAGCGGTCAGCCTTTATGCACATATTAAGCACACAGAGCTATAGTGTTTGGGATTTATGTTTTAACTCGTAGCCTCCTCAGAGCGTCAGACACATCCCAAATTCCCAGCAGACCCGTATACAAGCAAGAGGTGTCCGCTGCCGGCGCGGCCGGGGGAGGATTTTCCATAGAGGTGGAATATGTACATAGTCCCAGCATGGGGTGGGAATGAGGCAGGAACTGCACCTATGAAGGGGGGATGGATCTGATACAGGTGTCAAGGGTGTGCCCTCTGCCATACATGTGAATAAGGGCTCGTATATACATCCGCAAAATTAAAAGAAACGGATGACATCCATGTGATGTGTTGCATCCGTTTTTTTGCGGATCGAAAAACGGACAATAATAGGACATGTTTTTTGCGGAACGGACATGCGGACAATGAAATTAATGGTTTCGTATACGAACCTGTAAAAAAACGGAACGGAAAAGGAAAAAAAATAGGAGGAGAGGTAGATGTGCCCACACTGATATATTTTGGGGGTGTGCCCCGGCGCCTATGAACTTCCCTTCTATACTGCTCTATGATAAGCCCAATTGTTCCATCATGCCTGTCCTGTTGTGGGAGCAGGGATCAGCACCAACAGGCACCGCTAATCTCAGGGGACAGTTGGTTAGGGTTAAAAACCGACCGAACGACCTTTTGATCTTCAGATGTTTTTGGTCGCCTTATTTACAGAAAACAGACTTCCCCTTATAGACGCGTGCCTCCGACTAATCCGAACATGGCCCCGAGCACCAGGTTGGTTTGTGTGTTGTGCTTGGCTGATGTCATATGTGGGTATGTAATCATTGACCTGTAGCGCCACCCCTGTCCCTGCCGCAGTACATGTGGTGCCAGCCGCTGTACCACGGGCCACACCTATGGAGCCCTCGCTTTGTGGGACCTTGCCAGATTATCAAACATTCTGGATTATCAGATCATCTCTGTGACATTTCGTCATTTCGTCTCGTTATGGAATCGCTATTCAGAGGCCATCTTTGCCATCACCAATTCTTACTGTTCCAATTCAAAAAAACTTCGCTGAAAAATCTCTTACCGTTTTGTGTATTTATCTCATTTGCAGCCCTATGTGTCTCCATGGTTACAGACTACAAAAACAAAGCCTATGTAGTCAGATGCTGTAGACATGTGTTACTCCATGCCCCCCTCTTCTTGTTAACCTGGCAGAGGAGTAAGTAACATAGAGTATGCCTGTAGGGTTTGTCTCTATAAGGATAGGAAAACATTGCTATGCATAGTTGCTGTGTACATAAAACGGCTGGAGATTTTTAATTAAGAATCAGTTCTCATGAAGTCCACTAAACAGAGCAGTGTAATGAATAACATAGTAAAGGCTCATGCAAACCAGCGTGTGTGCCCCCGTGCTGCGGACTGTAAATGTGCACGCCCTTTTCGGATGTGGACACATTGACTTGAATGGGTCCACGATCTGGAAGAGATGGTCCGAACCACAAAAAAAAAAATAGGACACGTTCTATTTTTTTGGCGGTGCAGAGGCATTGACCATAGTCCCACATGATCTTGAGGATAGTGGACACATTCAAGTCAATGGATCCATGTCCGCAAGGGCACAGGACACACGTGTTCGGGTGCATGAGCCCTAAATCAGGTTCAGGAAACCCGCTTTGAAAAAGATCTGCTCAGTTGCCCCTTTAAACGCCCCTCCCCGCGATGTTAACTATGTACCCTTACATTTCCAGTCTCTACTTGTGCTATGGTAAAGCATCCCCTTACTGGTGACCTTCTATGACTTTGTGTGTCACCTGTTGGCATTGAGGTTTGTTGTAAAGCAAATGACCAATCCGAAATCAACAGTTCTGGTTATGGTGGAGTGTCCCTTTAATTGAAAATCTTGACACTGCAATGGGCATACTGATTGGATGTATTCCCAGTGTGATTCTGGGCACAGCTTGCTCCTCAGTGTTCAAATAATGCCATATGATGCCATACAGTGCCCAGATAACTAAGCTATGCAGTGCATACATAATACTTTCAAACAGTGCCCAGATAACAGACCTATACAGTACATAAATAATGGTGCCATACTGTGAATTTATAATGGCATACAGTACCCTGATAACAACTATACAGTGCATAAATAGTGGTGTCATACAGTGCCCCTAAAATGCCATACAGTGCCCAGATACAGTTTCACGGTGCATAAATAATGTTGCCATACAGTGCCCAGATAACAGATCTATACAGTGCATATATAATAGTGCCATGATGATGCCATTCAGTTAACAGACCTATACAGTACATAAATAATGCCATACTGTGTCCTTATAATGTGATACAGTACCAAGACAATAGAGCTCTACAGTGTATAAATAATAATGCCATATAGTGCCATTAAAATGTCGTACACTACTCAGATAACAGACCTATACAATGCAGTGCATAAATAATAACATACAGTGCCCTTAAAATGTCATACAATGCCCAAATAGAGCTTTACAGTTCATACATAATAGTGCCATACTGTGCCCTTATAATGCCATACAGTGTCCAGATAACAGACCTATACAGTGAATACATAATAGTGCCATACTGTGCCCTTAAAATGCCATACAGTGTCCAGATAACAGACCTATACAGTTCATACATAATAGTGCCATACTGTGCCCTTATAATGCCATACAGTGTCCAGATAACAGACCTATACAGTTCATACATAATAGTGCCATACTGTGCACTTATAATGCCATACAGTGTCCATATAACAGACCTATACAGTTCATACATAATAGTGCCATACTGTGCCCTTATAATGCCATACAGTGTTCAGATAACAGACCTATACAGTGCATACATAATAGTGCCATACTGTGCACTTATAATGCCATACAGTGTCCATATAACAGACCTATACAGTTCATACATAATAGTGCCATACTGTGCACTTATAATGCCATACAGTGTCCAGATAACAGACCTATACAGTGAATACATAATAGTGCCATACTGTGCCCTTAAATGCCATACAGTGTCCAGATAACAGACCTATACAGTTCATACATAATAGTGCCATACTGTGCACTTATAATGCCATACAGTGTCCAGATAACAGACCTATACAGTTCATACATAATAGTGCCATACTGTGCCCTTAAATGCCATACAGTGTCCAGATAACAGACCTATACAGTTCAATACATAATAGTGCCATACTGTGCACTTATAATGCCATACAGTGTCCAGATAACAGACCTATACAGTTCATACATAATAGTGCCATACTGTGCCCTTATAATGCCATACAGTGTCCAGATAACAGACCTATACAGTTCATACATAATAGTGCCATACTGTGCCCTTATAATGCCATACAGTGTCCAGATAACAGACCTATACAGTGAATACATAATAGTGCCATACTGTGCACCTTAAAATGCCATACAGTGTCCAGATAACAGACCTATACAGTTCATACATAATAGTGCCATACTGTGCCCTTAAATGCCATACAGTGTCCAGATAACAGACCTATACAGTTCATACATAATAGTGCCATACTGTGCACTTTATAATGCCATACAGTGATCATATCCATACTAAACCAGACCTATACAGTTCATACATAATAGTGCCATACTGTGCCCTTATAATGCCATACAGTGTTCAGATAACAGACCTATACAGTCATACATAATAGTTGCCATACTGTGCACTTATAATGCCATACAGTGTCCATATAACAGACCTATACAGTTCATACATAATAGTGCCATACTGTGCACTTATAATGCCATACAGTGTCCAGATAACAGACCTATACAGTGAATACATAATAGTGCCATACTGTGCCCTTATAATGCCATACAGTGTCCAGATAACAGACCTATACAGTTCATACATAATAGTGCCATACTGTGCACTTATAATGCCATACAGTGTCCAGATAACAGACCTATACAGTTCATACATAATAGTGCCATACTGTGCCCTTATAATGCCATACAGTGTCCAGATAACAGACCTATACAGTTCATACATAATAGTGCCATACTGTGCCCTTATAATGCCATACAGTGTCCAGATAACAGACCTATACAGTGCATACATAATAGTGCCATACTGTGCCCTTATAATGTCATACAGTGTCCAGATAACAGACCTATACAGTTCATACATAATAGTGCCATACTGTGCCCTTATAATGCCATACAGTATCCAGATAACAGACCTATACAGTTCATACATAATAGTGCCATACTGTGCCCTTATAATGCCATACAGTGTCCAGATAACAGACCTATACAGTGCATACATAATAGTGCCATACTGTGCCCTTATAATGTCATACAGTGTCCATATAAGAGTGCTTAACAGTGCATAAAATAAATAATAGTGCCATATAATGCCACATGGTGCCCCGATAAAAACAGTGCTCAGGTTGTGGTTTTCCCAGCATCAGACACTTATCCGGGTGACATGTCCTGAAGAGCCCCTCCATAAACAGCCCATGAAGATTAGATTGATGTTGACTGATCCCGCCATGATTCCTTGGATCCACTTATAATCTCAGGTGTCTGGAGACTCCTCTCCACCCTAGTAAAGAGTGTGGATAAAGATTAAGAAGACACTAATTAAGGTAAACAGACACCTTGCCCCCTCCGGGGGGGATTTCATAGGGATAAAAGGTAATGGAGAGAGAAGTGTCGTCTGTACAATTGTATGTAAATCTTCCTCTGTGCACTAATTATGTAGGTGGACAATGGTGAGCAGGGTCGTTACCTTCACCCTTCACGTCCTTCCTGCTTCCCTTGCCCAATACTAATTAGGGGGTCGCCAGCAAATCAAACCTGTTTACTTTTCTCACAGAATGGCCTCTCTTGGCCGGGACAGTTCTACTTTTTGAAAGTGGCCATTTTTACTCAGGACCTTAGATGTCGCCTGAGGGCCCCATTGGGCCAAAAGCTATTCCTCCTAACACCCCATGGACACGCAGGCTCAGCTTGGCCAAGCTTGTATGTGTTGTGAAGGGGAGACACCTCCAGTGGGCGGCTTATCTCCCCGAGAACAAAAGGATTGGGCATATTGAAACCCAACAGCCTGATCCTTTTCTCCCTTATGTCACCTATGGGCCAATAGTATGAGCCAGTACAAGCAGTAAGCCACAGGTGACCACTGAGTGATAGATAAAACCAGTCCTTTATGTGACCATTGAGATTGCAACTGGTGTATACTGGGTACAAGCGCTGGCACGGGATCAGTATGCCCCAAGGACATCACTGTCTAACGCACTTTCCATCTGCCAATATCAACATCAATCTCATATAACCTGTCAGACCACTTTCAACGATCGCCGAGGTTTCCGGCCTAGCTGTTGCCCATAGCAACCATTCACAGCACAGCTTTTATTTCATATTCTGCTCTTGGAGAAATAAAGCTGTGCTGTGATTTGTTGCTATGGGCAACAAAAACTTTTTCTTTCAGACTGTTTTAATAAATCTGCTACTATAGGTTATGTTCACATGTAGCGGAGACGCTGTGAATTTTCTGAGCAGATCTGTGGGAGGGAAAATCACAGCATATTACAAAAATCCACTCATAGTGCACAAAATGGGGGTAATTAATTAAGGGAGTTACGACTATTTTAGTCAAAAAATAGTTGCAAGTCCCTTTTTTTAACTGCCCTTGCGACAATATTTTGTCGCACGCCCAGTTTTACACCATGTTAGGCGTGGCGTGGATTGGAAATCTGACCCTGGAAAATTTACTAACATTTATGGCCAGAAACAAATAAATGTTGGCGAAAAACTTTTTTTTTTCCGCCAGACACAAGGACTGCCATAGATGTGCCTAATTTATGTTGAGACACACGTCTTGTCATAAATTAGATGAATCTTACAGTAGCGCAAGGGTCTTAGGAAATGTGTACCAATGGAGTTTTTGGGGTACAAATGGAAGTACTCATAGGGTTCCTACTGAATCGGGTCTCACTACTGGATTTGAAGTCGCTTTGCTGCCTAGTGGTGATATGCGGTACTGCACGTATTACAAAAATTTCAGTAACATTTGACAGCATCATCCATCTATATTAGTCTGCTCGTAGCATGCTACTACAGTGATGTAGTGATGGTTTTTCTAGTTGGGTAGGGGGTGTTCCCTGACTCTTGCAATATATTGAGGGGTATTCTAAAATCATGGGTTTGGGGTCTTGTGGTATTATATGGGGCAGATACGGCTACAGAACGTTAGACTGTATGAGCAAAATGGTTGAGAGTCTTCTCCCTTTTTGTCATTGTCATTTGTTGTCATTTCCCCTTTAAATAACAGGTTATATGTACTATGTACAGGTTTAAGAGAAAAATAAAAAGTTATAGCTTCCAATTTTGGCTCCTTTTCAGGCGTGGTAAAGGTGAGGGGCAAGGCCAGATCAGCACAATACTGTGGGACATAAGTCAGATGAGGTAGGTGTGCGTGGACGATGGGTGGGGTGGGGTAGAGGTAACAGTAAGACTTGCGATAAAATCTGGTTCCTAGGTAACACTGCAGTCAACACGATTCCGGCCTCGCACCCAGAACACTGGATACATAATGGCTTCCCCCGGGATACTGTAATCCCCCTTTCTAATGCTCTACCAGGAGACATTTGGCCAATCAGTGATAATCTTTTAAGTTCGTGCTTTCAACACGTAAAAAAAAAAAAGAGTGGTTAGAAAGGTTGTTTGTAACTGGAGCTAGGGGTGGGGCTTAAAGGGGGACTCCACTAAAATTATTTTGCAAAATTTAAGTACATAGTTCTTCAGACTCTTTAATAAATGCTCCTTGCAAACACAGAGATAGATAGGCAGATGCCCAAACACATCATGCCACTACCTAGCCAGACTGCCTGAGTGACCACCTGGACCTCCATGTTCTTCAAGGCACCGGTGTGTATATACTACGGCATTGCTGGTGGTGCGTATTGCTCTTGCACTGTTCCTGTCCAAGGCAATTTGCAAGATGGCACCCACTCGCCATTTTCGACATGGACAACTTTCCATTTTAGGGGTGTGGACATAATTTATAAACATATAACAGTTTAGGACAGCTGAACCTAGGCTCATATGTAAGTGAAATTTCTGAAGGGGCCCTATATTTGAGGCAAATTCATATAGGTCTGGGTAAGTCTCAATTTTTTAGCTAGTGATCTCCTGATATTACCTACAGCTGCCTAGCAACTTGCCTCACCACCAGAGGTGACCACCTGGATCTCCATGAGACAATAGAGGAAAGACTTGTGTCCCAGGCATGGTGCCAGGCTTTCATGAAAACTATCACACCTGAAGTGCACCATATTTATCAACCGGTTGTGATATTTTTCGAGAAGGTCATCCATCATAGCAGGCGCGTCCTAGACTAAACCTGCAATACTGGACACAGCCAGAAATCTCAGACCAATCCTGTGAGTTGATGCGTCTCGAACCGTCACCTGTAGGTTTCTCTTGATCAGAGGAACAGCAGCAGGTGACATCATTGTGGGTGGGTTGTGATGTCACCAAAGGGGTGTGTCTAATTATCTAGTCCATGAAATCATGGCTGGTATTGGAAGAGAAGAAGCAGGAGAGTCTTATGTCTGCCCACGGCTGGCATAGAACTATATGATTATGTTTGTGTTTCTTTAGCCCACCCCTGGGTTGGGCACATTCATGCACAGAACATGTTGGAGGTGACAATGCCATGAATTTCCCATGCTCCTATATTCCGGGAAGCAGTTTCTTCTCCTCTCTTCCCTTTCTCCCAAGTAGGGCTTCCTCACACATTCCGCAGGCAGCCGCTTCCAGTATGTGACCCTTTCTGCCGCTTCCTGAAATATGCAGGAAAACACTCAGCAACTCTGAAGAATTCTCATAATTATTGTATTGGTGATTGTATAGGGGGCGATGGGGGAGTCACTGGAAAAATTCCAGAGCAGAAGGGACTCTTACCTATTCCCCGAACCCTCTGAGCCTGAAGTCCAGCAAAGAGTCATGGACAAGCGGCCTCCACTCACCGAATCTTAGGGACACCTGTGCACTGGCATCTACCTTGGCTGCAACCCATGTCTCCTCAAAATTCAAGGTTTGGCAACAGAAGTTGAAGGCGGTTTGCAGAAGGAAGAGGCACCTTTCTTCCTTCTTTGGATGGAACTATGTACCAAGTCACGAGATGGGCCACCAACCCTCTTAAAGGGGTTCTCCAGGAATTAAGAACATGTAAATACTTAAATATTATTTTATAATTAATATATTAACAAATAATTTCCATTAGTTATAAAGGCTTGTTTTGTCTGGGGAGCAATCATTAGGAGAAACAAAATGGCCGCCGTCCTATTTGTACACACAAAACCTGCCCTAATCACACAGCAGGACAAGTTACTTCACACACTGAGGTAAAGAGCTGCCTCATCCTCCTCTTTGCTCTGCTTGTCAGGGATTATGATCCTGAATACAGGTAAATCTCTGGGGGAATGGAGATGAAGAGACATGAGAGGATTGTGGGGTGTGGCTAATGTGTGGCACTTGTATCCAGTCTCCATTACCACAGTCTATCCAGTCCGTCCTCTCTGTACTAAATTCGCCAGAGATTCGGCTAAAGTTCTTATCATCTGTATTCAGGATCATAATCCCTGATAAGCAGATCAGAGAGGAGGATGAGGCAGCTCTTTACCTCAGTGTTGTGAAGTAACTTGTCCTCCTGTGTGATTAGGACAGGTTCTGTGTGTAATAATAGGATGGCGGCCATTTTGTTTCACCTGATAATTGCTCCCTAGACAAAACGAGCCATTATAACTAATTAAAGGTATTTAAGTATATATTTATTATAAAGTAATATTTAAGTATTTTCATTTTCTTAATTCCCGGAGAACCCCTTTAAGTCAGAAGGCTTAAGCCTTCAGTTCAAAATTCTAGGTTTGGTCAGTCTGAATGAGGGGTGAGGAACCTGGACACACACTCCCAAAAGAATCTCAGGAGGAACATTCATAGGGACACCACACTCTCAGAAACCCAAGTGACAAACAACGTGCAAAGTCAACACATAGTGCCATACTTTGCCAGATCAACATTATCGCAAAGTTCACTCTACTTATCAAGTGGGTGTGCCATCTCCAAGTCATATTTAGGTGCCCACTTTGCCCTTCCAGGTTGACATGATACCTCCGATCAGGTAGCAATGAATCTAACTTCCATATATCAAGTTGTAATGTGATAGTTAATTAATTGGTGATTTATAACAACGGATGAGTAGTTGTTACTGCCCCGCCCATATTACCACTGACTTAAAGGAATTGTCCACTTTAGACAGTTTTCTGTAAAATGCCCTAAAATGTCTTTATCAGACCCCCTCCTCTATCAGCAAAACGTCTGTTCCTATTCTGAAGAGTTGTTGGCGGAACTTAACCCATTGATGATTAGTCCAGCCATAGTGGTAAAGCTGCTTACACGTTTTGGATGTAGTGTCTTTGCTGACTTACCGCTTGTTGTGTATGCGCTTAGTTACAGATTTGTTGGCCTCGGCCACGCTAAGGGCTGTGGTTTTTTCGCAGTCCTGGCACACCCTGTAGACAAGCATTGAAAAGCTCCTAGCACTTAATGGGTTAATTTTTTCATGAGCTTAGCGTGACCGCCAGATGGGGAACAATATGTTTGCAATCATCACTGTGTGATACGGTGGACGGTGTGTGAACAGTCTGTTATCTGGATGGAAATGCTAGTTGGCAAGAGCTGTTTGTTCCGCAGAAGCTTGTGACTGTCGTCAACTAAGGGACTACAAGTCCCAGCACTTTCCACGAGGGTGATGAAACCAGTGACCTGCCTAATACTCTGTAGGCTGTTCTATAAGGTCTATGATTGTGGGAGGACTGCATAGGGGGACTCTGAAGCCTCCACCTACCATGTGTCATACATAATAGCGCTCTCTCATGTGGCAGAGTGGCTTTTGGGAGCCCATACAACCGCTATATCTACACCCCTATAGGAACTATGTAAATAGGTTGTCGTCCACTGCTATCAAAGTCATCAAAATTATATGCAGCCGCTTCTTATTTACATCTGTTCCTGGAAAAGCTGGGTGACGCCCAATATAAAACTGCCATTACAGCTCCCATAAAGGATTGCCTCCTCAGTTTTGATTATGCCGCTATATCAGGGTGGGGGCGCGGGTATGTCATTCAGGGATCAGTGGCTCTTCCTATTAATTATTGTTAAAGCTTTCCTCCTTCAAAGAGGGTGGGGCTTAAGCAAATGTATTCAAAAGGGTGTGGCTTATGTGAAAGGGCATCTGTCAGCAGTTCTGTACCTATGATACTGGCTGACCTGGTACATGTGCACTTGGCAGCTGAAGGCATCTGTGTTGGTCCCGTGTTCATATGTGCCCGCATTGCTTAAGAAAAATGATGTTTTTTTTTATATATGCAAATGAGTATCTAGGAGCAACGGGGGCGTTGCTGTTACACCTAGAGACTCAGCTCTCTCTGAAACTGCCACGCCCTCTCCACTTTGAATGACAGGACCAGGTGTGATGGCATATTCACTGCCTGGTCCTGTCAATCAAAGAGGAGAGGATGCAGCAGTTTCAGAGAGAGCAGAGCCGCTAGGTGTAACGGCAACGCCCCCGTTGCTACTACATACTCATTTGCATATATTAAAACATCATTTTTCTAAGCAATGCGGGCACATATGAACATGGGACCAACACAGATGTCTTCAGCTGCCAAGCTTACATGCAACAACAACATAAGCTCCTCCCATTTCCAGCATGAGACAAGCCCAATTTGCTGTGACAGTGCCACACCTGTCCATATCTGGTATTGCAGTTAGGTTCCATTGAAGGGAATGATGCTGACCTGTAAAACCACACACAACCTGTTTTTAGAATAAAGCAGCCATGATTAAGGAGAACCACCATGGATGATACCCTGGGATGTATATCTATTCTTAACTTTTCTTCCTTATTCTTTATAGGAAATGGCTCTTCTCAGCGGCTTCCGTCCATCTGGGATCATCTTGGCTTCTGCATGGCTTATGTCCGTCTTCACTAATATGGCCAAGGCTCAAACCGCACCTACAGGCTGTGGAGAAGGATTAGACCCCATCTATTATAACTTATGTGACCTGTCGGCAGCATGGGGCATCGTCCTACAAGCTATAACCAGCGCCGGCATCGTGTCTTCCTTCATCCTTACCATTGTCTTGGTGGCCAGCGCCCCATTCATTCAAGACAAGAGGAAGAAGAGCATGCTCGGAACTCAAGTTTTTTTCCTTCTTGGCACACTTGGACTCTTTTGTCTTGTGTTCGATATGGTGGTCAGGAAGGACTTCTCCACTTGTGCGTCTCGAAGGTTCCTCTTTGGTGTTTTGTTTGCCATTTGCTTCTCCTGCTTGTGGGTCCATGCAGGGAATCTCAACTATTTGGTGAGGAAAAACACCGGGCCAAGCGGTTGGTGGATTTTTGGCATGGCTGTTGCCCTATCACTGGTGCAGGTGATCATTAACACAGAGTGGCTGATTATTACCGTTGTACGTACTGCTAGTACTTTGGGACAGCCATGCCTTATCGCCAACGAGGACTTTGTCATGGCGTTGATATACGTGATGTTCCTCATCCTTGCTGGGTTTGTGACCGCCTGGCCAGCCTTGTGTGGACGATATGGTCACTGGAAGAAGCACGCCCTCTTCATTCTGTTCACGCTTTTCCTATCCGCCTTCATTTGGATCGTGTGGATCGTTATGTATGTGTATGGGAACGGTCAGGTTGGAAATCCGGTCTATTGGGATGACCCAACGTTGGCCATTGCTCTGGTATCAAATGCCTGGGCTTTCGTGTTCTTCTATATCATCCCTGAGATCTCCCAGTTGACCAAGCCAAGTCTAGAGCAGTCATTTGAAGAGGAGGTGTACCCTACAAGAGGGGTTGGTTACGAAACCATCCTGAAGGAGCAAACCTCCCAGAGCATGTATGTGGAAAACAAAGCGTTCTCTATGGATGAGCCACAGTCTGGTAAGCAAGTTTGGATGAATTTTTGTAGATGTTATCCATACCTCAGTGGTGCTGTGTGGTTGGGGGTTTGGCAGTTCCACCACTGTCCATGGGTCTTAAAGGTTCCTCCACATGCTCTTATATGTTCCAGTACCAGATGGTTTGTCTTCTTTTGATGAGAACCTACCAAAGAACCATATAAGGGGTGTCTCAAACCTCCACCAACTTATGGACCTTGGGAACCTTCACCAACCACCCTCACTGCCCAAGCTGGTTCTTCGATCCAATTATTAAAATTTACCTTCTCCAAAAATATCTAGTATTTATATGGGTACTATCTGAGGATCACTTTATGGCCTCCAGCCAGCTGAGAAGAGGTGTACATCCCTCTCTTTTGGAAGTCTCTGGCTTGGCTGCCTCCATAACTCCCATCGACTTCAACAGAGGGATGGCGTACACGAGTGCCACCTCTTTTACAAGAAATTGGGTTAAGGTGGGGCCCGAGTCCTAAAAATGGGATGGAGGGCCACCAACGTCAAACCAATCCAGTCAGAACCCTGCCAATTCCTAAACTGAAAAAGGCTGAGGACCTCAGTAGAGACCAAAAATCCCCTTCTGCTCGATGGATTTCCCTGTCCATGGAGTGTGACGAAGCCATGGAAATGTATGGTCTGATGGTCTATAGAGGTCCGTTGCCCCTTCAGTCTGGGTCTGATCTCATGGAGTCCATCTAATGACATAATCAGTGAAATTCTTAAAGGGGAAACAATCTTTTGACACCTCAGAAGCATATTTGAAGGTGGAGTTACCCTTAAAGGGTTGGTCCATTTTCAGTATGACTGGGATACAACCCAGACAGGAATGCACTTATGTGTAGCCAGCAGCCGTGAATTATATCCTAGTCACTTGTTTCTTGATTATATCTGTTCCTGAGAAGCCTGAGTGACAACCAGTATGACCAGCATGACAACTCTGCTTGTCACCCAGCTAGCCTCGACTCCCAAATGTCATAAAAGATGCAAATTTGCTATTCATGGCTTCAAAAATAACTAGATTATGGCTCCTATATGAGTAGTATTGGCAGCCATATTGGTAGTTTTTGTGCTTTTGACCACCATGACAACACCTCCTGCTATTGCACAGAGCCCCTATGGAAACCCTGAGCTGCCATGTCACAGGGATAGGAAGTGTTGTCATGGGGGCATAGCCGCAGTAGCAAAAATAGCAAACCACACAGTATTTGCTCAGATTCCTGTCAAGCTGAACTCTTATCTGTTTCTTCCTGTTGCCAGCCAAGCGCCCGGTATCTCCGTACAGCGGGTACAATGGACAGATCAGGAGCAGCGTATACCAGCCCACGGAGATGGCGTTAATGAATAAAAATCCGGTAAGTGCCAAGCACGAGCCAGGAACTGCCTGCAAGCGCCTTCTCCCAGATAGCAGCCACACTGCAGCTATTCATAGTATACCGGGGACTCATCCAAAACAGACACGGCTCCTTAAAGTCATACAGCGCAATTAAAGGGACTGTAACCTGAGCCGTTCCTGGCTTTTTATTGGCTCCTCTCCAAGAAAGCGGTATATAAGCATTGGCTGTGTTGTGCTGCACGTATACTGCGCCCTTTGCAGACCTCACCATCCCCATCAAAGGGGTTTCCTGGGTTTCTATAACAGTCACAATTAAAGGGGTTGTCCAAGCTCAGATAAACATGGCTGTTTTCCTCCAGAAACAGCGCCACACCTGTCCATATCTGGTATTGCAGTTTAGTTCCATTTGAAGTGAATGTGGCTGAGCCGCAATACCAAACAAAACCTGTGGACAGGAGTGGCGCTGTTTATGAAAGCAGCTGCACATATTTTAAAACATTCCCTGCATTTATTTTTTTTTATCTTGGACATTCTCTTTAATTACCCTTTTTGCTGTTAATTAGTTGATAAGCTTCTATCACACGACTCATACTTCTCCTTTCCTTCTGCCACAGACAGACTTTCAGTATGATGTAATAATTCCCAGAGCCACTGCCAACTCTCATCCTGCTGCCAGCGGAAACTCCACACTGAGAGCCGAGGATGCATACGCTGCACAGAACCAGCACAGTACAAATAATGGACAGGTATGAATCCAGCTTCATAGTGAATTTTCACCTAAGTTACATTACTATACTGATCCTAAGTTACATCCTGTATTATACTCCAAAGCTGCACTCACTATTCTGCTGGTGGAGTCACTGTGTACATACATTACTTATCCTGTACTGATCCTAAGTTACATCCTGTATTATACTCCAGAGCTGCACTCACCATTCTGCTGGTGGAGTCACTGTGTACATACATTACTTATCCTGTACTGATCCTGAGTTACATCCTGTATTATACTCCAGAGCTGCACTCACTATTCTGCTGATGCAGTCACTGTGTACATACATTACTTATCCTGTACTGATCCTGAGTTCCATCCTGTATTATACTCCAGAGCTGCACTCACTATTCTGCTGGTGGAGTCACTGTGTACATACATTACTTATCCTGTACTGATCCTGAGTTACATCCTGTATTATACTCCAGAGCTGCATACACAGTTCTGCATGCTTCATATCTGAAATCTCTCAGAATATCCTGCTTGTTCACTGTCTCCATAATGATTATTGTGATGATTTGTATACTGGGAGGTGTCCTCTGAACACCAGGTAATGATTAACCATTCCCTAAGAGCTCAGAATTGTGGATGTATACATGGAGTATAATACAGGGTGTTAATAACTGCAGCCCAGCGTTTTGGAACTTCAGTTAAGCTATTAGGGCATGTCTATCAGCCAGCTTGCTGACTGTTTCCAGTAGCAATCTCAGGACTACAATATAGGTTGTCATTCGGGATCTATGCATAAAGTAAGTAATAAAGGACTTGTTTGTAGTACCTTCCAAAACAGTATTTTTTTTGTGGGATTCTGTGAAGTTTGGGGGCGTTCTCCACCAAAATTGGCTGGGGCTTAAAGTTTTGCACAATTTTGTATTCAGCTTACCTTACAATATATGTATATACTGTTGTATCTGTGCTTCACCTAAGACTCATATTGTTTTTTTTTTCATTTCTATTTTAGGCAAATTCTTCCCCCTACAGTCAGTGGTGAGGTCCATTTTCTGAAGCCGCCAAAGCCGGAACCCCCCTTCCCGCCTTCAGACACCATCCAGTATATAGTCGACTAAACAAGAGTTGTGTCACACAGCTGACACTTTAATAACGGAGCATCTTTCACCATTATGGACTGAAAGCATCATTTTGGGCATAAATGAAGGGAAGGGGGGTGCTAAAGGTCATTGCAAGGTCATATTTATCGATAAGAGGTTAAAGGGGTTATCCGACTGTAACTGACGACCTACCTGGACCCCCACCGATCAGATGCTGATGACCTATCCAGAGGATACAAACGCTCGGATCACCCCTTTAACATGGCGTTACATACTACAACCATGTGCGGTTCAATGCTTTATTTGCACAATCCTTTTTGGAAGTTTATGCTGGAGGCGGCCATTTTGTCCTCAGGTCTCAATGATGTCACTATATCCCTAGTGTATTGATAGAACTAAGTCCTACAATGGCAAAATGGCCGCTTCCATACTAGGTCCTCCAGGTACTCTCTAGGTGGATAGTATAAGGCAATGGTCTCCAATTTGTCGCACTCCAGCTGTCCCACAACTACAACTCTCACTGTGGACTGACAATCTATTGCTGGGAGTCAGGGGTTCAGCTAGAAAATGCTGGGTCCAATGGCAAACATTTCTGTCCCCCCCCACCGCCAGTGGATTTCCAAGCTCCATTTGAGATGGTAAAACAAAGAAAAAACACAGCTTCAGTGGAAGTACAACTCCTAGCATTGCCTGACAACATACTTAGCAACTTTGCAATTGGCAAATTTAGAACAAACAGCACCCAGGATCCCCGTTGGCAACTATGTGATAGCTGTTCATCATCATCATACTATGGTGCCCCAGAGATATACTGTGTCGCCATATGTGCCTTCTAAAGATATACTGTACTACCATAAGTGTCCCCAGAGATATACTGTTTCCCCTAGAGATTTACTGTGCCGCCATATATACCCCCAGAGATATACTGTGCTACCATATATGTCCCCAGAAGTATATAGTGCCACTAAATGTGCCCCCAGAGATATTCTTTGTCACCATATTTGCCCCCAGAGATATAATGTGTTACCATATATACCACCAGAGATAGGCTGTGTCGCTATGTGCCTCTATAGATATACTGGGCTGCCATATGTGCCTCCATAGATGTACTGTGAAGTCATATGTGCCTTCATAGATATACTGTGCTGCCATATGTGCCTCCATAGATATACTGTGCCGCCATATGTGCCTTCACAGATGTACTGTGAAGCCTTATGTACCTCCACCGATATACTGTGCCGCCATATGTGCCTTCACAGATGTACTGTGCTGCCATATGTGCCTGATATGCTGTCTAGAGAAGACGCTAAGATATATTTAGACCCCAAAATGAATCCTGTCCCCAGACCAGACCCCAAAAGGAACATAGACCCTAAACCTGGCAAAAAAAAATAAAAATCAGACTCTCAACCAGACCCCCAAAAATATATGGAACTCCAGACTCTTGAAAAATAAATTCATGCCTCCTTTTCAATCCCAGGTCTTCTTCACCTCTGGGTGCCACTGGTCAGTGTCAGGAGGTGAAGAGGGCCCAGTATGAGGATACATAGGTATGGCTTCTACTGGGAGTTGTAGTCTCACAACAGCTGGAAAGCCACACTTCGGAGGTCACTGTTATAATGCACCAGGCGTCATTTATAGGGACTGCTAGGGGTCTGGTTGTCCATAGCAACCAATCAGAGTTCAGCTTTCATTTTCTACAGTGCACTGCAAAATGGTGGCCACTGTTGCTATGGGCAACTAAAAGATGTTTCCTCTTCAGTCCTCTTCATACATGAGGCCCTAGGCTTTTTTCAGCCCTGTGGCAATAATGTCCGCTGCCGTACTGCTCCTGAATATATACCAGTGCCTTGAAGACAACTGACATGTTTTAGAAAGTCCGTTTATTTCACCGTGTGAGCATTTACGGGCAAAAATCTCAATATTTTTATGTGTATTTTATTTACCTGACGTTCTGTATAGAGAGTTTTTTTTTTTTACACTTTGTTTTGCGCGTGAAAGTGATGAACGATTGGATGTCTGTGTGAGTGACCTCACTATGGGAGCAATCACGTAATCTTCAGTCACCGTGTCTGCGCCGGTCCCTAGAAGCGCAAATATGTTGTATTTAAATCCATAATTTGGGACAAAAGAGACCAAAATAGGGCAGGGACAACCATTTACAGTGGGAGGGCGTACACAAGCCCTGCCATTTACTGCCCAGGACAGCCCAAATTTATGGGACTGTCTCTGCAAAATCGGGACTGTTGCCAACTATGTAAATCACCCAAGGAAAAAAAATTAACGTGGCTTCATAGCTGAGTTTATGCGTCTGGTTAATGAAAAATAACAAAAAAAAAAGTGACTATTTAACTTAAATTTGTAATTATTTGTGAATAAATGGAATAAAGCTGTACATTTCATGGTGGAATTTGAGGTTTTTTTTTATGTTTGCTCTTGTGTAGCCTTCTGTTATTCCTTTCATCCCTCTCGTCCCTCCCAAAGGTCCCCTTTTGTAAAGTAAAACTTTGAAAACTGGGTTTTGATATCTTTTTTCTAGAGTGAGATACAAAATCACTTGATTTTCTCGGCTCAAAGCCTGAGGCTGCACTACTGAAAAGGTTCTAATGATAACATCCCCTTCTGATTTCTGTCATGTGCAGTGTTGTCAAGATCACAGGGTATAACCAAGGACCTTGCCACAAGGGTACAGAGGTAGCGGTCACAGCCAGGCCCTGAGGACTGAAAGGTTCCTCTGCATTTTTTAGAATTGTTAGAGGGCCTATTAGAGGATGTGAGTATTTGGTGATTTAACATAGAGGCCTTGATTATAACTGGGTCTGTATGGATGGGAGGCCCACAAACACCACGTGTTAATAACCAGAACGGTGGTCAGTAGTTTATGGCGGGCGCGTGATTACTTTCCCAATACAATAGCAAGCAAGGGGTGTTGTAGCTCAGCCCCATTCACCAGGCAGGTATGGCGCTGTTTCTGGAAGAAAGCAGCCATATTTTTTTTTTTTTACTTCTAGAAGAACCCCTTTAAGGTAAAAATTTACCTGATAAAGATTTATGTGAGAAAAAACAATGTCGATGATGAACATGAGACGTGGAATTTTCCGTTGACTCCATATAATCCTGCTCAAACATCAGGTTCAGACAACATGGGGTAATTTTCCATTATGTAAATGCCCTTCTAAGTGTTTTCATTGAAGCAAATTATTTGTTCTTCTTTAGTCGCAGCCATAAATTCTCCAACCCTCCTCGTGATGGGGCCAGACCATTTAACTGTTAACCCCAGACCCTTCAACTATTACAGACCCCAGAAGTAATACAGACCCAAGATCTAACTCCACGGACACGCACCCTCTTCACTTCTGGTTGCCACCCCAGTTGCGAGGACGGTTTCTGTGACTCTACCAAGGAGTGAAGAGGACTTTAGGAACTTGGAGAGTCGATCACTTTGAGAGGACGCTGGGCATCGGGGAGATTTGCTGCTCTTGTAGTGGATTTGGCACGTATGGAATTGAATTATGATTAATCCTCTTATATAAAGCCACCTCCTTCCCCTACGCCATCAATGGACCATTCACATGGGCTTTACAGACCCAGGGAACAGTCATTCTCAGAGTCCAAGCTGCTTTCAGTAGTTAAGGTCGTCCTTGGGAAATTGGATTCCCTTATAACAGTGGTGCCCAACCATTTTTCGCCTGATGGCCGCACTAAACACGGTATAAATTTCGCAGGCTAGAACCAGGTAGCTTTGCCAGAAAGAAATGCAAACACTGTGCGGGGGCACGGTGAGCATTACAACTGCGAAGGGGCATATTTGGGCATTTTTACTGTAAAGGGGGCACATCTGGGCATTACCACTGTGAAGGGGGCACATATCTGCACTTCATGACAGTGAGGGGGGAACATCTGGTCATTACTACTGTGAAGTGGCACATATCTGCACATAGCAAGACTAAGGAGTGGAATGCAAGAAAATCTCGCCACAAAAGACACTACCCACCACTACCACACCTCGCCAGTCACTGTATGGGGGCAGCCACAAGGAGAAATTATACTGTATGGGGGCAGCTACAAGAAGACGTTATACTGTATGTATGGGGCAAGCCACAAGGAGACGTTATACTGTATGGGGGCAGCCACAAGGAGACGTTATACTGTATGGGGGCATGGGGGCAGCCACAAAGGAGACGTATAGCCACAAAGAGCGTTATACTGTATGGGGCAGTTATACTGTATGGGGGCCACAAGGAGACGTTATACTGTTTATAATGTATGGGGCAGCCACAAGCCCACAAGGAGACAATTATACTGTATGGGGGAAGCCACAACGTGACGTTATATACTGTATGAGGAGCGCAACAAGGAGACCATTATACAAATATGGGGGCAGCCACAAGGAGACTTTATAATTTATAATGTAATGGGTGCAGCCACAACGTGACGTTATACTGTATGGAGGCCACAAGGACACTTTGTAATGTATGAGGGCCACAAGGAGACATGACACTGTATGGGGGCAGCCACAAGGCCCCCCCTCCCCCTCAGTATAACAATGTCTTGTGGCCACCATCTTGTTGCTCATGTATGGGCAGACAGGAAGGAGTAGGTCAGTCAGACAGGGCCGACATACATGTTGAATTGTTGATAGACAGACCTTTAATTTAAAACAGTCCGGCTATCTTTTAGGGTAGGCCGCGTCTGTCCTCCTCCTTCTTCTTGTACTCGCAGCGATATAGCTGTTTCTTAATATACTGGTATACCACGAGAAAATCGATCAGTGCAGTGGCCCAGGCGTGTCCGGCCTCGGGTCACTGCGCTGGCCGCATGACACAGCTTTACGAGCCGCATCTGGCCCGCGGGCCGTAGGTTGGGCATCACTGCCTTATTATAAATTTAGAATCACTTCTTCCCAGGAAGAAAGCTATTCGATGATATCAAACCTATCACTCACCAGGTAATTCCTGGTTCCGTATCAGAGCTTCATCTAGTAGGTACCTCAGCAATAAAAAAAATAACTTGCTCCTGGATGATGGAAGGAACATGTCTGTGCAAGATGGTGGAGAGATGAGGTAGCAGTTAAGTGGAGACGGTTGCATTTCAGTGAGTAATTTAGGTTTATGGGTTATTAAGAAGCTGCAGTTGTAAAAACAGCCCATAGGATGAGGAAGCAAAGTGCCCGAGGGGGGCCTGCTACTTGGCAACCTGTACAATAGAGAATTTGTTTTATGACTTGAAGAACGTTTATGAAGCCTGAAGCTTCTGGGCCTCACTTCAAAAACTATACCTCGTTTCTTCATGTTACTTCCGATGACCATATAAGATGACATCTCTCCACATAGGCTCTATGTAGTCTGAGAACCTAGGTGAGAACCGCACCTAAGGTGACACCATTCCATGGCTGCAACCCAATTTGGGCCAAGATAGCAAAAAGGCTTTGTCCACTATCTTGGAATGTCTGACTCACGACCTTCTGGAAAAGCAAGGTGCTTTTTCTTATCTAAATACTCGTTCCTGCAGAGCTCTTCAATCCTAAGGGCCACCAAAAACACTTTCTTAATGCTAGGGATTGCTCTAGGTCAGTGATGCTCAACCTGTGGCCCTCCAGCTGCTGCAAAACTACAACTCCCAGCATGAATGGACAGCCTACACCTAATAGGGCATGCTGGGAGTCGTAGTTTTGCAACAGCTGGAGGGGCGCAGGTTGAGCATCCCTGCTCTAGGTCATTGACAGTGTGGGTCTGGTCTAGGATCATGTATTTAAAGTCTATGGACACCTTCAGGGCAATTGTTTTTATGATTGAGTTTACTCGTTTTGGGATTAAAATTTTCTTAAAAATTTGCAGAAGTTTTTGTGATACATGTGGTTAAAAATCAATCTATTTGCAGAGTATCCCTCCTGAGTCCTGTGCAGCTCTTATCTCCGGTCTCCTGACCTCATAAACGCTAATTTAAGCCATATTCTTACCAGTTTGATAAGAGTTTAGCTATAATGAGTATTTATGATGTCAGAAAATCAGAGATACCGGAGCCATCAGCTGACTGGACTAAGAAGTGATACTGATTTTTAACCCTTGTACCTTAAAAACAGCTGAATATTTTTAATAAGGACCAAGAAAAAAAATTCTGATAAAAATCACTCTAAAGTGTAGGTGCAGCACAAGAGAGGTCAGGAGACTGGAATAAAGGTCCTTTCACAAGGGCAGATAAATTGCCCAAAATCAGAGCCATCTGACAAAGTTAATCTGCACAGGGTATGAGTCTTCTGCACCGGGCAGTGAGCGCATGTTTGTACAATCGATTGTTCACAACTTCTGCCATTCACTTCCATTATAAGCTGTTTGGACGAGGAAAGGATCATTTTTATTACTTAAAGGGGTTGTCCCACAAAAGATATTCTACCGTTTTCAAACCAGCCCCTGGATCTGAACACTTTTGTAATTGCATGTAATTAAAAATGTATTACAGCTACTGAATTATTCACTGAAATCTGTCTGTATAGCGCCACCTGCTGTTTGCTTTTCTCTAATTTCTCTGTCCTGCTCACCAAGGGGAGGGGAGATCTAATAACTATGTATAAATATATCAGGGGTCAGTACAGAGATCTCTCCCATCATCTATTTATCCCCAGGACTGTGACTGTGAGGAGGGGACATCCTCTGTGTCTGGAGGAAAGAAGGTTTGTACACAAACATAGAAGAGGATTCTTTACGGTAAGAGCAGTGAGACTATGGAACTCTCTGCCTGAGGAGGTGGTGATGGTAAGTTCACTAAAAGAGTTCAAGAGGGGCCTGGATGTATTTCTGAAGGGTAATAATATTACAGGTTATAGTTACTAGAGAGGGGTCGTTGATCCAGGGAGTTATTCTGATGCCTGATTGGAGTCGGGAGGAATTTTTTCCCCTAAAGTGAGGAAAATCGGCTTCTACCTCACAGGGTTTTTTCGCCTTCCTCTGGATCAACTTGTAGGATAACAGGCCGAACTGGATGGACAGAGGGGTTTTTTCGGCGTTATAAACTATGTTACTATGTTACCAAGATGGAAGCACATGCTCAGTTCCATCCAACTACCACCAGCTGCAGCAGAAAGGACACGCTCCTCAGAACGAACATGTCGCCTGAGACGCCAGCTTGAAATAATTTTAGCACAGCAATTAGAACAATGAATGGGGACTCTCTCTGGATCCATGTAAGGTACAGGGCTGGTTCCAGGTTTGTTAGAAAGATATGGTCAGGTACTATACTATATCAAATTTTCTTTTTTTTATATTATTCACCAGATAATCTCTTTAATAGAAGATATGCTCAATGATGAATGCGTTATTGTTCAATCTCTTATCATATTCACACTGGCCATTTGCCAGGAACAAATGGGCAGTAATCACCCCATGTAAAAGACCCTGAAGAAATGATGAGAGATGAAGGCAGGGGAGGTTGACGACCGCAGGCAGGGTGGGATATCAAGATGTAGAAGGAGAGCTTTGTAGATGAGTTACAGAGGTTTACAATTAATTCTAGAAGGAGCGAGCAACTGGTGTAATTATTAATAGAGAGCACGTATTAAATCTCTCTAGAGCATAGCGAGGGTTATAGAGGAAGTTTCCCCAATGGCAGCACAGGTTTTATTGAGACCTCTCAGATTCCTCTCTCAGCTAGTCCTCCTGAGGTGAGAATCACAGAGCTCAGTCTCAACATGTCAAAGATCTGTAAACCTTGAGACACACTGCCCATGTCCATACTGTCCAACCTGATATGGAGTATGTCCATTATAAAATTTTGTCCAAGGTCCAGATACATAACAGATCCCTGTTAAAGGTTCAAAAAGTTCTGTCATTAACAATAATCATTTTACTAAAGGCCCCCGGAGCGCACAGAAAGCCTAATAGGAGTGTAGTGTGTGAAGGAATTCTGCACTGTCTCGCAAATGTTGTCACACTACGAATCTTTATTCAGAAGTCCTAGGTGACATCAACTACCTATTATGAAACTGGCCCCCCCTATGTACAAGAATATAACTACTATAATTAACTGTCTTGTACAAGAATATAACTACTATAATACTGCTCCTATGTACAAGAATATAACTACTATAATACTGCTTCCTATGTACAAGAAATAAACTACTATAATACTGCTCCTATGTACAAAACATATACTAACTATAATACTGCTCCTATGTACAAGAATATATAACTACTATAATACTGTCTCCTATGTACAAGAATATAACACTATAATACTGCTCTATGTACAAGAATATAAACTACTATAATACTGCTCCTATGTACAAAGAATATAACTATACTATAATACTGCCTCTACTATTTATGTACAAGATATGGCTACTATAATAACTGTCTCCTATGTACAAGAATATAACTACTATAATACTGTCTACACTCTATGTCTATGTAAAAGAATATAACTACTATACATACTGCTCCTATGTACAAAATATAACTACTATTACTACTGCTCTATGTAAAGAATAATATAACTACTATAATACTGCTTCTATGTACAAGAATATAACTACTATAATACTGCTCCTATGTACAAGAATTAACTACTATAATACTGCCCCTATGTATAAGAATATAACTACTATAATACCGCTCTATGTACAAGATATAACTACTATAATACTGCTTCTATGTACAAGAATAATAACTACTATAATACTGCTCCTATGTACAAGAATATAACTACTATAATACTGCCTCCTATGTACAAGAATATAACTACTATTAATACTGCCTCCTATGTACGAATATAACTACTATAATACTGCTCCTATGTACAAAGAATATAACTACTATAATACTGCTCCTATGTACAAGAATATAACTACTATAATACTGCTCCTATGTACAAGAATATAACTACTATAATACTGCCACTGCCTCCTATGTACAAGA